>JACMIF010001975.1:7062-20373 GCA_014805445.1 Diplogasteroides magnus | reverse complement strand
ACTAGGTTTTCGGATATGTTTCACAGCTCTTATAAATTCAATATATGTAGCCACGGTGAAACATATCCGAAAACCTAGTCAAACTGCCAACCATAGTACTAATACAGTACTCGATCCTGAACCTTTGATCTCCCCACTGTTGTTCAGTGGTTCTTCTACATTGCAGATTTGCCCCCATGGCTCAGTGCAAAGGATAGACGCCAAGGACAGAAGGGAACGTGCGAAGAAGAATCACTCTCCCCTATATAAGTCCCCCAACCCGGTCTATCCCGCTCAGTATAGTCCCAGTGATAAAGACTCTCTCCTACATCGTCTCTTGGCCACATCTGCAGTACACTCGACCACACATTCAACTATGGTAAATTGTAGGAATGCGCCATCGTTTTAGCCACTATCATGGCGCAAGTGTCCACTTCACGACCCTGTCTCAAATGTCCATAACCCACCTATCTTTCTCCCATATTGCTACATCATTTTCCATTGCAGAGGCATTCGAGATGCCTCATTCAAAAACGCGACCGTTCAACGGGCCCAAGGTGGAACAAAGTGATAACGCTGTTAATTTCGAGGACGAAACAATTCGTTTGAATCTCCCTCGCCACGCAAACCACAAGGGCGTTTTTGGTTACTGTAATCTTAAGTGACCCTATCACAAAAGTGCGCACGTTTTGCGCTACGGTCGCAAAACATTTGGCATTATTCATAATTATTTTCTTTCATTTTTAGACCCCCAGAATTCTAAAAAAAAGAAGAAGCGCAAAAATATTTCGTCGAAAATAATTGTTACAGGCAAAAATAATTTTCAAGTCCGCCGAATTTAATTTCTAATATGACAATGACACAAATTTGAACGAAAGCGCGTACGTTAAGTAAATTTTTCGTGAAATTACTAACACGCCCTTTTTGTTCAGTTGTGGTTTACGTGCTCGCAGGATAAACAACGGGTACGGATACGCGTTGCGGTTCGTTTGACGCGATCAGTTCAGTGGAGCAACACCATTGAGTTGACGAGCCGTGGAGCAGTGAAATTGCATAATTGATACAGTAATCAAGAAATTTATTTTATGGTCCGGATATTTTTCGATTCCGTCCTGTAATGTCAAATTCCTTTCCCTTTTTTTCTGTCCTACAACGAAATTTTATTTTTATTTTTCTATGCTCATTTTATTCTACATGTTTCTTTCGCATTGCATTTTTTCCATATAAAACTATTTTACGAGTAACTATCTATTGCCGCTGCAGATCTCAACTTTCCTGGAGGAATTATGGTTCCCGTTATCAAGCGAGCGAAAGGAACCAACGAAATCTCCAATCAGGTTGGCGTATTTATCTTTTCATTGCGAAATTTTCAGGCTTTTTAAAGAATTTAGCTGTTGTATCGGGTACGCAAAGCGACACATGCAACTTTTTTGCATTTTTTTAAAAATTTGGAAAATCAGTACAGATTTGTCCTTTTTAGCGATTCCGTATTGTATTTTTTGTTGAATGATTTTTTTTCTTCATTTTTGCTAATTTCTTTTTCTTTTCCATTTTTGAGCACGGTTCTTGGTAATGTACCAGAGAGTGCACTCGACCTCTGAGAAATAATTGGGTAACGTCTTTTTATGATTCTGGTTGATTTAAGGAAATTTTTGCCTTTTCTGCGGCCATAAGAAGAGGAAAAAGAGTGTAAAGGTAAGGAAATGGAAAGGAGGAAAAGGGATGAGTTCAGATGGAGAAACCAATTGAAGCGAAGAAGAAGGAAAAAGAAGTTTTTGTTAATGTTGATGATGAAGAAGAATGGAAAGCAACTCGAAAGAGTGAGAAGAGAAGAGTCTACTACCATGTGAGATATCTTCTCATAACCATATATCTACAAATCGTAATATCCGTCCGTTCGTCCTTCACAATTCGTCATAACTCTGTTCAAAATGGTCGTAGAGTCCCAAACAAAAGACCATTGGATAGTACTCGATGAGACAAGTTCTACCTTAACCGAGCTACCGTAACCACACAGTAACCGACAGTAGCCCAACAGAAAACTTCAAATTGGTCCAATCGGCCCAATTTTCACTCCACAGGGTAATCGGCCGGGGGAATTCTGAAAAAGAGTATTCTTGGCTACCGTATCTTATCGTAACCCACCGCAATCCTACAGTAGCCTACTCAAAAATTTCAAAATGGTCCAATCGGCCCAATTTTCACCCCACAAGGCAATCGGCCAGGGGAATTCCGAAAAAAAGTATTATTGACTACCGTATGCAACCGTAACCTACCGTAATGCCACCACAGTTTTCCATGATGGTCCAAACGGTCCAATTAGTGATTAATTGCGTGAAAGTGAAATTTTGAGAACGACATTAAGGCTCAACTTCTTCCATGTTTCGCCTCTGTGAAGAGACAAAAGGATGGAGAAACATTGACTATGGGAGATGACGTTATGGTGAAGACAGAAGATGAAAATAGAGAGGTTGAGATGGGAGTGGCTAGGGTGAGGAATAGGGGTTCTAATACGGTAGTAGAGTGTATTCTTCTATCGTCAAAATCTCGGGGAGCGGTTGTCTATCGTCTGAGTGAGACAACCGCCTTCAGTGAATCAGACGACAGACGAATGCACTCTACTACCATTTTAGAATCCCCAGTGAGCAATAGGGATCGCACTATGGAATATTATCGACAGTAGGGATTAAGGTTGGCAGTATGACTAAATTTTCGGATGTGTTTCATAGCTCTTATAAATATAATATATATAGCCACGGTGAAACATATCCGAAAATTTAGTCAAACTGCCTACCATAGTAGGGATCGCTTTATGGAAGTACATTCTCCATTTTACTATCTCTCACTCTCTCGTTTCATTTCTGACCGCTCGACATATGACAATAAAGATAAATGAATTGAAGTGCGCAGAGAAAGCGAGAGATAGTAAAATGAGGAATGTACTTCCATAATGCGATCGCTAATTGACAGCCGTCCATTTCCAGTCGTCAAACTTCATTCATACCGTCGTCTCAGCGAATTGAGAGACGACCGCTATGAATGAAGTTAGACAGCTAGAAATGGACGGCTGTCAATAGCGTACCGTAATGCGTTCCCTAGTAAAGAAGACAATGAATAACAATGGAAGGACCCATCTATTCAGATCTCTGCACTCTACATCCCTACCAAGTCTAAACAACCACAGGCAGCCATCCTGTGGTACTATAGACCCTCTCAGGTGGGGAAGTTTGAGATGCACCTCTTACAGTATCCCCTTAAGAGTCAGAGTATGGGTGGCTGTGTGGACTCTCATCCAATGGAGGCCTTTGCATCAAAGCACATGGATTCGACTTGTTTGAGTGCAATTGAGGAAAAGACAACAGTTATGAGATACAAGGAATGGTGCAGGTTAGCGTGGGTGATCCGAGCAATTATAGAATCTAGGGTGGGGGTGTTCGATGCTATACTGACAGCCGGTTCATTTGTAGCCTCCCCTATTCTCTTCCGAGCGGCCGTCTCTCACCAGTATTTCGACCGCTATGAAGAGAATAGTGAGGCTAGAAATGAACCTGCTGTCAGTATAGCATCGAAAACCCCTACCCTACTAGCCTCCCCACTCTCTTCCGAGCGGTCGTTTCTCGACTTCATGGACAACCGCTCGGAAGAGAATGGGGAGCCTCGAATTGTTCGGATCACCCAAACTTGTGCAGGTTGTGGAGTCTCTTTATGCACTCTCACTAGATTTAATTAACAGATTGTGTGCCCTGAGGGCCCGTTCATCCACTCGTCCATTCTCACTCTTTGAAGGAGATAAGGAATACGAAGGAGTAGATGAGAAGAAGGTAAGGAATGAGTAACTCTAGTGAAAGATGAATAACTCAAACTGCTCAAGGATGTTGTACACTAGGGGCTCTCAATAGTTTGTCGAGTACATTTCTCATTCGTCTAATATTATTGGGTAAGCGAGCCTGGGAAGATGGCTCCGATGCCTCCCCATTCCGATTTGCGTCGGATAGCAGGCATAAACATATTTCACGCACTATTATATGCAGTGTGTGAAACATATTTGATTGCGGGATCCCGAAATTTGTGCACAGATACTTCTGCACAAGACATTTCTGCACAAGACAGTTCCGCGCAGGCCATTTCCGCACAACTCATAACTCCTTCCGTTTTCATTTTCATGAAATACTACCAACATGAAAGTTGATGCTCTTATGCTCTTGACGAAACAAACAACTTTGTCTCTTACGGCAAAACGTGAAAATGAAAACTAAACAAGTTATTCCAGAACGGCATTTGAAGCTTCCGGAACACTTTAATCCAATAATACACTCCGAGCGGCTGTCTCTATGTTCGATAGACAACCGCTCCGAGCGGAATAGATGAATGAGAAATGCACTTTGCTACCGATTTAGAAACCCTATTGTACACTCATTCCAGACATTCTTTTCTCGTTACCATTATGATATTCGTAAGAGGACAGTCGTAGTGAAGAGACGGAATTCCAACCCAGCCAAGATCGTAGTCTAATTTAGCCTCACTTATTCATTTCGTTGTAGATAGTTTGACTTTCTTGCTTCCTCAGCCATTCCAGTGCTACAAGTAGCCATCCGTTGCCTCTTTTTTCTCAATCTTCCATATGGTCACTGTTTACTTATGCACGAGTTTACTATTCCTTTAATAGCTAAATTCTTGTACAAATTTATCGAGTACATAAGTGTCCTAGTAGACCCGTAATGTGGTGCACGCTATCGGATCTAAATAGTTAAATTTGTCGTCATTCCTCTCCGTAGTACGGTTATCTATGAGGTAGTGAGGCAAGCGCTCTGTGAAGAAGAATGACGGTAAATTTACCGACTTTTAGCTCCTGGTGCATATCCTTTCCCTTCCATAGCAATGTCTTTGCGCCAATCATTCCACCCCATTTCCCCTTTGATAGATAATATCACTTGTCCACGTGGTAATTGTTAATTCCATGCATACGAGGCCCTTTTCCCTTTAGTTGCTCCTCAAGTTCAAATTGTTATTCTCAGTGCTCCCAAAATGTGTAACTGCTTAAGAAATATCTCATTTCTGATATGCTTTCAATCTCTTCTCAGTCCTTTCAATTCCTTCAACCACTTCCTAACTTCTCTAATTTCATTCCCTTCTTTCCTTGCCGTTTTGTAAGCATAACAGACATATTATGTAATAAGATTGCTAAACTTTCAAATAAATAAGATATGACTAAAGTCTCACTTCATCTACAGTGTATTCAATCAACGCAAATAAGAGGAAATAACATCAGAAGGTAGTTTCATCTAGGTTATCACAAATGGGAAATCAATGACAGCCCTTCATTTCTGACCATCTAACTTCTCCACATCGCGGTCCTCCCCGCAATGTAGAGAAGAACGCTAAGGAATGAAGTTAGACGGATAGAATTGAATGGCTGTCAATATTTTCCCTTTTGCGACACCCTATTTTCATCCCAATGTAGAAGGAGTAAATTCTTCAGACTAGCGTTTCCAAATCGGCGAAATGCATTTCTCATTCATCTAATCTCTGTGGAGCTCTTGTCCGAACGCAGAAATAAATTCTCTGAAATGTTTAGACGAATGAGACTCGGAGCGTATCGAACGCGGAGAAAATCGCTTGGCGGAAATTGGACGAGTGCAAAATGCATTTTACTACCGATTTAGAAATCCTACTGACGATGAGTCCGTCGGCCGGAAATCTCAAGTCCATCGACATGCAATCTATTTGGCGTAGTCACCTGAGTTCACAAACTATCTTCTTGAAATAATCAGCCACCGTAATACGTCTGTTTGCGTACCTTCTTGGTTGATTTATGCAACAACCGTTGTATTTCTATGTTTCGTTCTGATTGTACTCGGTTGACCATTCATTTCGTCGTCATGAACAAAATATATTAAAGAAAATGCCATGTGTTCATTTAGAGCGGAGGAGAGAGCAGTATCTGTTGACAGTAGGTGTAGCAGATGGTCCGTTGCCATTGGCATTATATTTTTATGATGCAGCCAAAATGAAAGTGTTGAAGAATTTGGGCACTACATTTCGACAGAAATGACGTGTCTCTTCGTTGTGGGAAACGGAAAGATAAGAGGATGAAAGGTCGAAGAATGGAAAATGAAGCATCGTCGCTAGGGGTTCAATATCGGTAAAATTGTCGTCATTCTTCTCCGCCGCGCCGATGTCTCATTCCCTCATAGACGGACGCACAGCGGAGAAGAATGACGACAAATTTACCGATATGGAACCCCTGATCATCACTGATAGAAAGAAGAAGATAAGGGGACCATTGTGACAGGATGAACTCACGCGTGCTGCTTCTTCTCTCCGGTGAGTCTCCCTTATTCAATTTTGTTGAAGATTCAAGGGATATCTGACGGGGATCGAACACCCGTCTCCCGTTTCCCGAGCTAACGTGCTACCACTACACCACGACCTTTCTTCTCTCTGAATGTGAAATATTGAGCTGTTGCGGCGGTCGCACTCTCAACGCCCCTTGATCTTGCCGAGATCAAGAAGAGCAAAGCCCAAGTGAGGGGCGACAACTGTGGCGCGGTCTCACTCGCATCTGCTTTCTTCACCACGAAATGGAACAACAGTGCGTTTTATGGCTTACAGTAGGGTTTCTAAAACGGTAGTGCATTCGTCCAACCTCCGAGGAGCATAGTGGGTAGAGATGAGTGTAAGTGGTTACATTACAGAAGACCTGAATGACCTCCTGTGCCCCATCTGCCTGGACCTCGTCCAACTGGGAGAGAACTACTTGGAATGTGGAGAGGTGAGAGATTGATTGTACAAAAGGATTTCGGGGAAAAGACCAGTGCGCCAAGAACTTTGCGCCATTTTGGTGAAATGGTCATTTGCGCCTTCATGATGAAGGCGCAAGAATGGAGCTGCTGTTCACTTCACCATTACGGCGCAAATGTTCTTGGCATGCTTATCTTTCACCTAGGATGTCGCATTTGGGGATAAAGTGCAACGTGTCAGTCTAAGAGACTCATTCTGTCTCGCTCGTCAAAGACAACCGATCGGAATGAGCAGACAGACAACTATTTATGGTGCACTTTTTCTCGAATACGTACTTAGCATTAGAGGCGTTGTGTCTGCATGCGAAATGCAAGCGATTATTTCTGACAGACTACTGGCAACTGCAAGATATGAATTGATGCATTAAAGAATGTACTTTGTCAGCAGTGATGGGAAGTGAGGAAGGGAGGGTGTCGCGTTCGGTGCTTTTAGTGCATTCGTCATTCATCTAATCTCAGCGGAGCGGTTGTCTCTCCCATGTGATGTACAACCGCACTGCGAAGATTAGACGAATGACGAATGCGACACGCTAGAATGTGGTCATTCAGGGAGCCATTGGGGACGCGCTCGATAAGGACTGTGAGAAGATTCACTCGTCATTCCTCAAGGACGCATGTCTGGACATCGTGAACGACATTGTCAAAGAGGTACTAGTCATTAGTATGGTGTCGCATTTGGGACGTTATTGACAGCCGTTCATTTCTAGCCGTCTAACTTCATTCCTAGCGGTAGTCTCCCACTTCGCAGAAACGGCAGCAACAGAATGAAGTTAGACCAGTAGAAGTGAACGGCTGTCAATAACGTTCCATAATACGATCACTACTCCTTCTTCGCTTTTAGCGTTGACTGTTTGTATGCGAATTAGGATATGTTTCACTGATCCTAAATAGCGTAATTTATAGCCTTCGTGAAACATAACCAATACCGCATACTAACTGCCAACCCTGCCCTCGTTCCACCTTCATTGATTCTCTCCTCACAGCTCGAGAACGACTCCGAACCCGATCCGTCCAAGATCTGCACCAAACTTCTCAAGGCAACCTGCTCTCCCAAGAACTAAACAGCATTTGTCTACTTGTCACTCTGTGTACTATACTAACAGCCACACTCGAATAAATACCTTCATTCTTTTTATTATTAAATGTGTAAGATATCAGTCAGAAATGTAAGAAGATTCACTACGTCATAATTTCGTTCCCAAGAACTAAACAGCACTTGTCTACTTGTCACACTATGTATTATACTTACAATTAGTGTTTCTAAATCAGTAGTAGAGTGCATTTTTCTTTCGTCTATCGAGACAACAGCTCCGCATAAAATATACGAAAGAGAAATACACTTTACCACCGTTCTAGAAATCCTACTGCCAACGGCAATCGAATAAATACCGTTATTCTCTTCATGAATAAATGTGTAAGATATCAGTAAGGATTGTGAGAAAATTCACTCGTCATACATCAAGAATGAATATGACGTCGTTTCTTTGCTATCAGTACAATATGAAATTAAATGAGTGACGTGGACTACTCTCAATGAGACATCAAGAACAGACACTAAATTGCTAGGCATTCGCCACCGTTTGCTAAGCGATATTTTGTCACTCCACTCAGCCATGTCAGGTCACATTACTTTGCATTCTGTGATTCTTATCGTTCTTTCGTCTGTCTGTAGATAATCTCGGCTTATTCCCATTGCCCCGAGTATTTTCTCTTCTTTTCTGATCATCATTTCTTCTCGTTTGTATTTAGTTTCACCCGGAGTGAATTCACGTGCTCATGTGTGGTTCTTCTTCTCTCGGCGGTGAGACTCCATCTGTGCATCCATTCACTCATTCTCCTTTCACCCTCTTCCCTCGAAATTCCTCCCCCTTATCGACAAACCAAACTCTCCTAAATTCCCGTCCTCGTTTTCTCATCCAGGCTCTCGTGGCAAATCTTCTGGACAAAGACTCTAACAAATTGATATCTACAAGAATGAAGGGTACAAGAATGGAATTGTTCCAACTGGTCACACAATCATTTAGAACTGTTTCATCTTGAAAAAGTGAATGCAAGTGTAAATTATTTATTTTGCATCTCGCAAGAGTCGACGCTCTACTGCATAGTCGCAAGGATTTTGGCACTTGATATTGATTAAAACATGTACACAGTGTGGAAGAATGGAATGAATGGATGAAACGACTTGATGGGTCGACACCTCTGTACCAGCCAGGGGTTCCAAATTGATAAACTTGTTGTAATTTTTCTCCGTCGCGCTGCTGTCTATGAGGGAATGAGACCACAGCGCGGGGGAGAAGAATGACGGCTTAATTACCGATTTTGAACCCTTAATCCGAACAATACATGTCCGTTCCAACAATGAACGTGAAATGTAACTGCCAACCCTGCAAATTATAGTGCATTCATGTTTTCCTGAAAAAGAACAATATGTTGTCGTTTTGAATGTGAAAGTCTTCCTATTGTTGGAGTTCGATGGCATTGTTCAACATAGTTGTCACACATATAAACAAGGTGCGTGAATGGTATCACAGAGCACATTTCCTGTTCTGGGTCAACGAATGATGTTCAAAGCAGCACTCCTACTGTTCTTCTTCGTCGCAATCGCCGTCGTTGCTTCTGAGTCGACCCATTCGTCAGAGCTCCGGTCTCTAATTCTGGAATTAGGATCTTGCAACCGTGAGAAGTTTTTTCAACAAATGCAGTAAAGGTGTATTGCATTCAAATGGCTCGTAAATGGGGAACAGAGTCCAAGCAGAAGTGCACATTTCTGTCTTATAATTTCCTCGGAGCTGTTGTCCATCACATGAGGAGAATCCGCCCAGGGTCCGAGGGAATTCGACGACAGAAATGTGCACTTCTGCTTGGATTCCGTTCTTTACTCGTAAATACCCGGAGTATTTTTGCAATTTATTATTTTCAAATTCTATACATTTAGCGTGTGTGGGCAAGCGCAACGTCGTCAAGCGTCAAGCCACAGGTAGAATGAAAACCGGTATTATAATTCTTAAAATGTATCCTTAAAACATTTTTTTTGAAAATCATGTTTATTGCTCTTGGGAACCGCAAGTGATTTTTAGGAGTAGGATTTCAAAATTGAAAAGTAGCGCATAGTCGCCCGTCTTTTCTCTATGGATCACCTGCTCCGTATGAGGAAATACCAGTGAAATTGTATTGGACAAGTGCACTTCGCTCTCATTTTGTAACCTTGATATTTGAAATGATTTTTGTTGACGTTTACTACGGGTTATAAATCGGTAAATTTGTCGTCATTCTTCTCCACTGCGCGGTTATCTCACCCCTTTGTAGACAACCTCGCGGCGGAGAAGAATGACGGAAAGTTTACCGATTTAGATCCCCTGTTTTGCATGCGATGTCAGTTATGTTTCATTGACCCTATATATAAAAGTTATATACCTTCCGTGAAACATAACCTGATTTCGCATACAAACTGGCAACCCTAACTTTTACCATGTTGTCTTCCCTTGCAGCATACTTGAAGCGAAGCGAAACGTTAAAAGGCAGAACACAATATGGAATGAAGGTCCCCGACGTTATCCACCAAACTACGGAGCCTACGGGTTGGTATTAGGGGTTCTAAGAATAAGTAGGAGGCAAATGGATTTCTCATTCGTCTAATACGTTCGGAGCGGTTATCGTTACGAGACTTATAGCAGGAATAAAATGATCCGAGCATTTTTGATTCCGCCATGTGAAGCAGAAATTCCGTTTTACGTTTGGCTCGCGCATATTGTGTCTCATATATTCTTGAAATATAATGGTCGGGAATCAACAATTCCGATTTACTTTATTTCGTGATCTTCCACTTCGCAGGGGGGAATTTCAGCTTCGCAGAGCGGAATCAAAAATGTTCGGACCATTTTATTCCAGCAATAGACAACCGCTCCGAGAGCATTAAACGAATGAGAAATGCACTTTAAATACTACCGATTTAGAAACACTATTTGGTATTAGGGGAGCTAAATCTGTTCATTTGTCGTTATTCTGCTTCGCAGCGAGGTTATCTATCAAGATGAGACAACGGCACGGCGGGGAAGAATGACTGCAAATTTGCCGATTTATTATTGTGTTCATTAATTCAGCTGGTCCTTACTTTAGCAGGTAATCCCGTCTGGTGATCGCCACGAAACTCCTGAAATACCTGTACTGGACTGCATTGATGATTATTGATTGCTCCAATAAAGCACTGTTGACAATTTACCATTATTGTTTCATTACATTTACATGAATTTACGTGCTTTATAAAGTGATGCATCATTAGAACAGTAACGCTAACAGTAATGTTGATGCATTATCTTGCATTCGGTATACCGTCGAGATTCTAAATCGGCAGTAAAGCAGCACACTTCTCATTCGTCTGATCCAATCGGGGCGGTATCAAACGCAGAGGCAACAGATCCGGGCAAATCGGACGAATGTGAAATGCACAACGATTGTTAGAATAAATATTTTTTATGTAAATACGATATGCGACTGACATGACAAAGAAAACTTGATGAAGTGGAAAGGCATAGCCATAGAGGACCATAGTGTTTCTGCTGGCATTACATTCTAGCATTCACATAATCTCACTCACAATGCCATCATTGAGTCAAATGCATAGTTCACATCGGTATTGCCTGTTCACTGGTTTCTTGAATTCTTGAGTTACTCGCAACAAGAATCTGAACTTGGATAGGCAATTAGCATCGGAAAAATTGTCATGATTCTTCCCCGTGGCGTCGTTGTCTCTCAGGGAGTGAGACAACCGCTCTGCGGAGAAGAATGGCGACACATTTACCGATTTTGAACCTCTATAGCCAGTGCGGCACTTTTGGTGCCGTACGATTGCCGCGTTCATTCGTTTCGAAAGTGCCGCATTGCCTACCCTAATCATGACGCATATGTAGGTATTGATTTTGTAGACATAAACTAACTAGTGGTTTCTCGTATATTTGCTTTTCATGCATGTATATATTTTTTGATCTTCCCAGTATTAACTAGACCAATGCTGCGAATTATGGTTGCCAAACATCTATTTTCTAAGTTACTTTTCACAGTTCCTACGAATAGAAAGACGATTCCCTTTTATTGGAACTGTGAAACGTATGGTAGTCATTCTGCCAACTTACTGCGAATCAATCAAGAATCAGAAGAATCAGCAGTTTACTCGTCAGCAAGTTAGAACAAAATTGACTATTTGGTGTCATTTAGCGCTGGACTTTTGCTGCAAATGTCTTGCATTCATATTTTAGTATGATGTATTTAGCAACAGCTATGAGTCACACTCTGGATTTCGCAACTTCACAGGAAAGGATTGGGAGGCGTGAGGATGACAAACAGGTCGGTATTATGTATCCTCTCTGAACTGTTATTCCTAGTACGCGTATGATATCAGGATGTCACCCCGGTCTCTCATTTCTACGTGCTATTTCGTCGTCACTGGATATCAATTGCGCGATAAATAAACAGGAACAACAGTTCAGTTAGGATATGTAATAACAGGGTTTCGAAAACTGTAGTAGTGCATTTTTCATTCATCTAATCCACGCGGAGTGTTTGTCTCACACTTCGCAGAGACGACCGCTAGGAGTGAAGTTAGGCGGATAGAAATTATTATGCATCTTAACTGAACAGTTGCTTTAGTCTATATCTCACATTTGAAACATATTCCATGACGACAAATTAGCACGTAAACATGAGAGACCAGGGTGGCATCCAGGTGTGAGACGAATACTGGGAAAAACAGATCAGATATTTAGGATGCATAATAACGGCTGTCAATAACGTCGACACTTATCCCTTTGATAATGAACTGAGCATTTTCTCGAAGTTGTAACTCTTTCATAATCAACAGCAAAGTTGTAACTCTTACATAATCATCCGACGCCATTAGATCCCTCATTACCAAAATGGCAAACTAAGCACATGTGCAAAAATAGGAATATTATTTGTGCATACCGTATGCGACTGAGGAAAATTTATTGATAAAATTTCGAGGATATGAAACGGTATTGTCGGAGAGTGCGATTACGTGTCCCTTCGTTCAACAATCCCAGTTGTTTGATTACGTGATCTATTTCAACCCTCATGATGAAGCTTGCTATTTCCATTGTCGGTTGCCTATTTGAGATACAATATTCAGCTGTTCAATGTCCATTATGGACGAGGAAAAGGATGCTGTGGATTTGCTCCCTAATGAGCTGTGGCTTGAAGTAAGTGAAGTTCAATATTATGCATCCCTTATTGAACTGTTGCCCTTGCCGATATATGAGACACTATCTGACAGGAGTGAAATACCCTTGGCACAGCAAAAAGTTAACGCTATCCGAAATTTTTGTCCCTGACTAAGTCGACCACGCCGAGTTCGAAAATCCACATCTCAATGTCTGAAAATGAGTTTGAGAGGTAGGAATTATCGACAAAGTTCGTACTCGGAAAATCTAACTTTTTTACTAGGCGTCCAAACCCTATAAAAGTATGATGATTCTTGATCGTCTCGACGAGATAAGACTTTTTGCAGTTGGGACTGTCC
>JACMIF010001974.1:0-20378 GCA_014805445.1 Diplogasteroides magnus | reverse complement strand
CCCCCCCCGTGCCCCCCCCCCGCCGCCGCCGTTCCCCCGTCCGACCCCGCCCGGTGCCCCGTCGCTCCACCCACCCGCCCCTACATCGCGTCCCGCGGCCGCCCAATTCTAAAGATTCAAGACTATTCAATTACGTCTTATAGTTAGTTATCTGAAGAAAATGCCAGTTTTGTTCTTACACTTTGTTCTTCCTGTTAGTCAAAAAGGGACTAAAACTAATCTACACTCTCTCGACAAGAGCAACAATCAGTCAAATCAACGGAAAATTGTCCTGAAATAGAACTCTAGCATATGGCAGGATTACGGTATTGTGCAGTAGTAGAATAGTATACTACAGACAGTATTCGACAATATTATAGAGTCCGCGTTCCAATAGAAACGTACTTGCTGCTGTGCGCTGCCCGGGTACATGCCGGTGGTGGGCTGGCTACTGTATCCTGTAAAATACATACTTTTAATTTCTACTTCATTTATTTAATTTAATTGTTTTCTTTGGGAAAATTGCTGATGAATTCTAATTTCATGTGCAATCGTGAAAAACGTTGGAACAGCAACACCCGCAACATCGCCGCTTCAACAAGTCAGTAAAAATGGATTTGCCGTGCAACTATTGCTAAAGTCCGGAAAAATAATATAAACTAATGTTACCTGATGGGTAGAAACCTCCAGAAGGGCCACCATATCCTCCCTGCTGTGGCGGCACTCCGCCGGCTGGCTGGCTACCGTATCCCTGAACGATATGGATACCATAACCCGGATAATACCGTAATCAAGGAGAGTAGCCCTAGTTTCGCAAAATACCAACCTGCGGTCCACCTGATCCGATCGGATTCCCGCTCATCCTGCAAACATTTCTATCGTTGTGGGATGCGATATGGTTGCGATAGCTTACATAATCACAGGTACGGTAGTGGCTGTGAACCACTGAGAAAACATTAGTAACAATGTCAAAAGAAAAATGTTTATCACAAAATACTGAAGCGAATACAGATAGAACCGGCGATTTACAATATGAGATGCGTGTAACGAACGTGTGAAAAAAGATCAATCAATCGATAAAGAAACGATATGCGGGGGGTAAAGTGTCGAGGCAATAAGGCTTCAGTGGGGAGAAAAGAGATCTTGGGTCATGGTCAGCAATTGGAAATGAACATAAAAAACAGTGACAAGCTTGAATTATAGAAGGGTTTCCAAAGATGATAAATAGTGGACGTGCGTCGCACAATCAGCGGGTTCTGTTACTGGCTGCATGGGCGGCAATCAGATGACGTGCCTTGACGAACGCCGCAACGAGGCTCGACGACTGCAATTACACACTCATTTCACGTTTATTCTCGCTTCTGAGAGGTTGTATCTCATGTAATTAACTCTACCAGAAGAGAGGATTGACTAGTTATTGGTGCTTGAATTTTAACTTTTCATCTATACCTCACAGAGTAATACCATGTCAGTAGCTGGTGCACTCGATTTCATTCATAGCAGCGACTCAAATTCAACAAGAAACGACAGTTCAAAAAACATCACTTTTACTCTACCAGTAGACAGGAAAGTTACTGACGAGGCTCGACGACTGCAATTTAACCCCCGCTTGTCGTCTATTCGTGCTTTTGGGCAGGTTGCGTCTCATGACATCGATTATATCAGGAGAGTGGAAATACTAGAACCTACAGTTCAGAAAGGTGAACTAAAGAGGATATTGGTTTAATTTCTACATTTCCCCTGAGTTACAGTAACCCTAGCTACAGTATACCTGCAGCTTGTCCGAGCATCCAACCGACAGCCGCTGCTCGATTTCGGCCAGTGCAACCACGAGGTGAGTGATGACCTAAAGGATGAATATTGCGTATATTTCGACTGCTTGGGAACAGATATGTCGCAAAGAGCGATATTAAGGTGCTAAATATGACGAGTGATTTACAAATGTCACGGGGTCTACAATTCCAGAGTAGCACTCATGATCACTCTTAGGAATAACATAGAACCCTTTACTTTCCGAGACAACCAGCATGTAGTTGTCAGCTACTTGGTGCGAGCTTACGATTAGGGGACGGAAGGCAAGCTTAAGTCCATTTATTTGTCGTCTAATTCTCTCGGAGCGATTGTCCATGAAATAAGAGATACAACAGCTCAGAGGGAATTTGACAACATAAGAATGCACTTCCGCTTGCTTTTCCTACCATACCTATCACCTAATGGGTGATGGTGACCAGACTGCGATAGGAAAAGTTTTCAGAACGAGCCGGAAAAACTTGATTGAAATTTTTTGACAGGAAGTGCTAAATGTTTCTAGAGAATCACAAATTCTGCGAGTGAATGATGCCATCGTTCATGATCCTTGGTGAAGGACAACTGCGCCATAATGATGAAATGGACAAATTCGCCATCGTTTTCGTCGTTCGCAAGTGCCCATTTCAGTATAATAGCTCAAATCAAATGCTAAAGGCGAAGTCGTATTTCAAGTGGCCTAAACCCATATTATGCATGTAAATAATGCAAAAATAAGATTTATTTCTACTCCTTTATTTCTAGATTTCCAACCACTGATAGTGAGGGTTGGTCTAGGATTCTACATGGTCAAGTCCATTTATAAGGGTAATATAGAAAGTGTAATACACGTATCTGAAATCGTACCATCGTTTACCAACTACATGCAAAGTTCTAAATATCTCCGCAGCTTTACAAATTCCGCTGGTTACGCGTAAGGACAATATACCCACAGTTAGTGATTAGAGCTAGACATGGGGGATAGCTATTCGATTGTTTCACCCGTAAACCAGGCTGGTGTGCGCAGGACGAATCGGTTAATACTTATGCACCACATCTAGTGACGTTTAGAGAAACCACGCCCCTTTAGACCGTATGGAGACTGAATTCTTCCTCTGTGATAGTACACTTACATCCGATGGCACCTCCATCCTGTACACGAGATCGTGCAGGCGGCAGACGACGTCAGCCAGTGCGTACCCGTTCATGATGAACTCCGTGTTGATCTCTGGAATTAGTGGTTTTCTTAAATAAAAATATTTAAAAGGGCCAATTTTAAAAGTTTAAAACTCTTTAATTTAAATTAAAATACTCCAAACCCACTTTGACATGCAGATTGCACCGTGTCGTTGAGCAGAATGCGGAGAAGAGACTGGAAAACAGGCGAATTAGAGTGACGGGGTGTGGATATACGGGATACATTCATCTCATTAGCGTTTACTGAATGCTTGCGTTGTGAAAGGCTAAACCAATTCATTTGTGAAAGCGACTGGTTCCCTTTGGGCATTTACGTAATAGTGGTCGAATGTATATTCATCTCTCATCAAGTGCCCATTTGACTATGATAGCGGAAATGTCCGTGTTTCAGCCTCTCCGTCCCTACTCGCCTTCTCATTCCGTCGCGCGAACAAAAGAGCGCCATATAGATTTGCGCCATAATGACGATTGGACAGATAAGTCATGATAATGGCGCGTCTGTCCATTTCACCATTACGGCGCAAATGTCCAGGGCGCACTTGTTTTCCACCTCATTCCCTCACCTCGATCTCCTTCGGCGTCGGTTGTCCCACACATGCGTACACTGCGGATGCGTCCACCTTGGGGAAGGCCATCGCTGCGGACTGCAAAGGATGAAATAATAGATGGGAAAGACGCGAGAGTCATGGATAGTTACGCCGTAATGTAGATACAGGCTCATGCGCTATCAATGCACGGTTAAAGAGTCAATTTCACCATTATGGTGTAAATATCCATTGCATTTGCGCTATTGCATTTGACCAGTTTTCGATTCTAATAAATAATCATTTTCCTGCTGATGCACGAAGCCTTAAGTGAATTCATTTTGAAAATTCAATGATCTATTAAAAAGCCAGTGACGCGGGGAACTACCATGGAAGGACCAGGAAATTAACTTCACAAGACTTCACTTCTATCGCTTCTGATGTTTATTAATGCGAATTCTGACATATTCTGTGAACGAATCAAAACCAACGACGCAATTTATTTAACGTTAAGTTTTCTTTGTGACAATAAATGAGTTTTATTGTTAGGCATGTGACCGGCAAGGATTACAAATGAACGAACATTCCAATGTTATCCGTTTGTTTGCACAATAATCTCGCAGGTTTATGAGCAGGTCAGCGCCCATGTTGTATGTAAATCATGCCACTTTGATTCAGAGCCACATACCCCTTATAAAATCGGATGTCTTGCTGTTTCCATGCTGACATATAGATTGCATCGAAATGATCTTACACACATTCAACTTTGAACTTTGGGAATCTCGTGGAACCACGGCGACATTCCCAGTTATACCTTCTTCCATTGGTCATAAGGTAGTTCACAGCATTCCTACTTGTAGAGAACATCAACGTACGTGCTTCATTTCGCAACGCCATGTGTCATAAAGGTGACGAAATATATGTGGGAACGCGCTCTCTACTTCCCCATTCCGATCTGTCTGTCGATTCCCCTATCTCTCCCCCCCCCCCCAAACCCGTATATATGGTCGCTCCCCTCCCCATATATTAGGTTGTCCCATAAGTAACTGGGAATCTCGTGGAACCACGGCGACATTCCCAGTTTGCTCTTCATTCAAACTTTCGTATCTTGACTTCACTGAAAGGCACCGCTAGGTGGCTTGGCCTGACACATGAGGGGATCATGCCCTGCTCCTAGCCCACTCCGCTCCCCCTCCCTCTCCTCAGACCCTCCGGCGCGATTGCCCAAACTTGCTAAATCCGCGTTTTTCTGACCACATTTTTGGATTTTCGGCCGCATTTTTCGTGTGCTTGAGATAAAATCCAACTATCAACTGATACTTGTAGCCAATTGAACGGCCGTCACGCCTGAGGGACCAGTTCCCTCAAATCTCCGATTTCCAGGGAGTTATGGTCGAAAGTCCAAGACTATACGAAAAACTGTCAAAATGCAGCTAGTCACACGTGCTTCACAGAATGAGCGTAGAATAGATGGAGTATAAAAACTATAGTCAGAGAACCGGATTCCTCTTGAAACACGACTACAGTGGCCAAAAATGTGATTTTTTTGGATATCGATTTCGGAATTTTTGACAAAATGATAAATAACTTGGCTTATTCCGACTCTTCCAAGTTCCCAATTCACAGTTTTGATACTCCAGCTAATCTACGCTTATTCTGTGAAGCGCAGGTGGCTTGCAGCATTTTGACAGATTTTCGTATAGTCTTGGTCTTTCGACCATAACTCCGTGGAAATTGGAGATTTGAGGGAACTGATCCCTCAGGCGTGACGGCCGTTCAATTGGCTACAAGTATCAGTTGATAGTTGGATTCTATCTCAAACACACGAAAAATGCGGCCGAAAATCCAAAAATGTGGTCAGAAAAACGCGGATTTGGCAAGTTTGGGCAATCGCGCCGGAGTGACTGAGGAGAGGGAGGGGGAGCGGAGTGGGCTAGGAGCAGGGCATGATCCCACCATGTGTCAGGCCAAGCCATCTAGCAGTGCCTTTCAGTGAAGTCAAGATACGAAGGTTTGAATGAAGAGCCAATTACTTATGGGACAACCTAATACTACTATCAGAGTGAAGGGACATGCTGTGTAACAACACAGTTCCTGGCGTTTGATCGCTCCCTGGGGCTCTTCACCCTCTTTCACCACCTATTTTTCAACGTTTTGAATTGAACTAGACTAGTTTTGAATGGTATTGGATTATTTCATGTTACCTCAACATTTCCCGCCCTTACATTGCCAGTACGAAAAGCTCTCTGCTCTCATAGGTGTAGTGAAATACAAAAACTATTGCTCGCGGTTCGATTTGCCCCGCAGGAAAAATTCGTCAGAGACGGCAAAATTTTCTCCTTTTTTCTCTAAAATCAAGGATGGAGCATTCAGTGCCCTCCTCATTTATCTCCTGCACTCAGTTATAATAGTTCTAATAGTGGGCAAGTGCAATTTCAAAATAACTGCTCAATTCATCATAAACGCAAAAGGATAACTTTCAAGAACATTTGACTTTTCTCTCCCTATTAGATGATCTGATACTTTCGGGAATTAGGTGCAACTTTCCTATCTCTACGCATTAGTAGCATTAGTGGTCGTCATGAGGGATAGACAGCAATGTAGCACTTTATACCCTAATGCGACATCCTATCTGATATAGATCAATGAAATGCCAACCTGGAGTACATTGAGTACCCTCCTCATGTCTCCTCCACTCAGTTCCAGCAGTGCCTCCTTGCCATCGGGTGTCAGCTGCAGCTTCTCCTGCTCCACCACGTAGTCCACACGGGGAGACACCTGAATGGAGGGAATTCCTTGCGACTCCTCATCATGCATGTCCGTACTGTGTCCCCGCAGGGTGGATCATGGCAGGGTGCTCAAAACTATGATCAGCTAAATCCTAGCGGAAATTGCCAATGTTCAGTATGCATTGTGTTCCCTTTGATTTTGCAGGATGGTATCATGGATTTGTCATTATAGCTCCCATGTAAGCTCCTTCAATCGCGCGTGTCTGGGACAAAAGCACCAATGCAAAATGAGCTCGGCTCTTTTTTCAGGATCTCTTACAGGAAAAGCTCACCAATTCCGAATCGAGAGGAGCGAAGCGGAAGCGGGTGCACCTAAAAAAATTAAAATAATTACCTCTATTTATATTTGTAATATATTTTAAAAATAAAATATTAAATTCCCAACCTGGACTGAATGGCGGGGATGATGTTGGATAGGTAGTTGCAGATGATGCAGAAGCGCACGTTCTCCGTGTACTTCTCGATGATTCTACAATGGATGGGGAGAATGAAACCAGGACTTCCGTGGTTTAGAAAGAGACGAGCGTCGTGGACTTTTGCGCCATAGTGATGAAATGGATTTCCGAGCCGTCAAGTGATGGCGCATCTGTCCACTACGGCGCTATTGTTTTTCGACTGACTAGCGCGGCTTCAAACTGGAAGACATACTATATGAACTGTACTGAGAAAAATTCCCCGCAAAATAGATAAATTTGAAAACCAGTGCTAATTTAGTACTAATTCAATTACTCTTTGACTTGTCGAGGTCAAAAAGCTCGAAAACCAAGAAAACGGGAAAATACTGACCTCCTCAATGCATTCTGTGCGTCCTTCGTCATGGCGTCGGCCTCATCGAGGATGATCAGCTTCACGCCGGTCTGCAAATTTTTTACGTTAGTTAATGTAAATCAAAACCAGGTGAAAGTAAGCGTCAGTATCGTATGAAAGTAATATTAAACTGCTAATAATGATTATCAGACAGTGGGTTTGAGAAAATTTTTTTAAATCGTTCACGTCCGGTCAGGTCAGCTATCGCTGTTGCCGCTTATAAAACTGTACTCTTTAACCACTGTCTAACCTCAGCAGATCGGTATTGTGATCATGCGTGATTGTAAACTTTTGATCAAAACCAGGTGAAAATAAGCATCAGTACGTGCATAAACGGAGGTGCAACCATCGCAATTGATTGCATCTTGCTCTGAGTTGATTAAAAAATTATAAATACCCGTCATATAAGGCGGGAGAATTCTCGGTAAACTGTAACATTATTAATTAAATTCACTGATTACTTTGGAATCCGAATTGGCGCCGTCGAATGCGTGGAGCGCCTTCGTCTGCGCGAACGTGACGATCTCATTGCGCACCACTCCGATGCCTCGATCGTCGGACGCGTTTAACTCCAGCACCTTTAAAAGGATAAGGTAGAGTCAAAAATATCGAGCGCATTCGTTGATACATGTGAGAAGGAGGTCAAATAAGGAATTCGAAACCTATGCTACTAGCCAAGATATCATTAGATGCATGACTTTTGGAAAAGTAATTCCGTTCAGAATGAAAACTAATAAGGATAAAATATCACCCGATTTTTAAAAATTCGATTTAAAAAACTCACCATGGAATTGCGCTGCTTCTCGGAGTACAGCTCCTTCGCCACTGCGAGAATGGACGTCGTCTTTCCTACAATGGTTATTTTAACCACGTGCGCCAGACTACAGATTTCCCTGTTCTCTCTTATGAAGCTGTGTTCTCCTACTACTACTGTCTCACCGGCAACAGCCAAACAGTCTCATCGTGCGTGTTAAAGAGGCCCATGATAAAACTAATACCAGTTCCAGGCGGGCCGTAGAAGAGCATGTGCGGCAGTTGATTGGTCTCGATCCAGCGTTTCACTGCAAATAAATAAATAAAAAATTCATTCTATTTTGGTTTGAGGTACGAGATCATCATTCCTCACCAGAAACTAAATGTTTTGAGTATAGACCCTGAATTAGAACTCATACTCTTGCTCTAGCCATGCGTCTTAGATGGCTCGAATACGATTCTGAATGCAAGTCTTACGTGTTCTCGTGATCTCTTCGTGCGAGTAAACCTCCTGCAGCGTTTGCGGCCGATACTTCTCCACCCAAGGCAGACGAGTGCCTTCCTCGATGCCATCCATCATCTGCACTTTCTTTTCTGCATTTAGAAGTCTGGACAGCAAAGCGCAAGAGGCATAAATTGAATGAGGTCTAAGACACATAGCGTCGCTCTTCATACCGAAACAGTGCCGTTTCGCCTATCCTAGTTAGGAGCAACGACCGAAGTAGACGAAACAAGCAACATAAAAGCACGAGAAACAATGTAAAAGTAGTTAGAGACAGAAAAATGCCAACATTTTCAAACGAGCGAAATTGTGGGAAAACCGCCATTACGGTAGCAACAAATGACATCCCGTGTTTTAGGACTACAAAGGTGTATGGACCTTTTCACGGTCCCATACACTTTTGTAGTTTCCTCACGCAGTGACGATTCAAAATTTTTCGAATCCCGCCTAATTTCTTGATCTACGCGGCTGTTTCGCACTTTTCCTGTGAATATTTTGCCTTATTCTGCGAGGACGGCGTTTGTCATCTTCAAAGTTTACTAGAGCCAATTCGAATTCTAGCTAAGCTTAGTTTACATGGCGTTCTATTTGAATTTAATTGTTGCAGGGCCTGCCGGCAAGATGTTCGGCA
Source organism: Diplogasteroides magnus (assembly GCA_014805445.1). Classification (NCBI taxonomy): domain Eukaryota; kingdom Metazoa; phylum Nematoda; class Chromadorea; order Rhabditida; family Diplogasteroididae; genus Diplogasteroides; species Diplogasteroides magnus. The sequence continues at coordinate 11,411 of JACMIF010001974.1, read as the reverse complement.
CGAACAAGCCAGCTTTTGGCACCACAGGCACAACGAGCACGTTTGGTGCCTCCTCATCCCTCTTCGGCCAGAATAAGGTGAGCCATTCGTTTGTGTCTAGCTATTTCTGTTATTGTGTTCGTCTATGCATTTTCCATGTAAAAATATTCAAATTCAGAGTGTTTTCGGACAGCCACAGCAGCAAACGACGAGTTTGTTCGGACAGAAACCGGCAACAACGGGTCTTTTTGGCCAGAGCACACCCGGCACCTCTGGAGGACTCTTCGGTTAGCATACATCTGGTTTTTGGAATTGTTTAACTTTTGTCGTCTCATGATTAAAATTGATATCGTCTATTCCTTTTACCATATATTCTTTTGACCTGTGAAATAGATACACAGAATAAATTAATTTAATTATTCATTTAAGGCTCTTCAACGGCAAATACAACTGCGCCTGCAGGTGGTGGCCTCTTCGGATCGCCTCAGACCAAGCCTTCCCTTTTCGGTTCCTGTTTGAATTATTTTTCTAAAAATTATTTTTTCCTAATCCGGTAATTAACAGGTGCTTCCACTTCCAACACAAGTTTCGGTCAGACCAGCACGTCCCTCTTCGGGTCTCCGCCTTCTGCCACTACTTGAGGCACACTCTTTGGTGGTGTGAGAACTCGGCATAATTATGTTTCATCCAAATGGTTTTTCAGCAACCGCAGCAGTCCCCAATGGAACGACAATCAAGTTTGACCCTCTCATTGGACAGGTTAATTTAAATTTTGACAATTTATTTTTGACCTAAAATTAATTTTTCGATTTAGGATACGATGGCAAAGAACGGAACGAATCAGAACATCCAGACAAAGCACATGTGCATCACGGCCATGAAGCAGTACGAGGCAAAGTGTCTGGAGGTACGCTAAAGGGCTAATTTATGTGTATTTAGGTCTAATTAGCTCTGGTTTTTGATGCAACCAGGAGCAATTGTGTCACTCATAGCATACTTATCGTTTTGAACTTTTGTTTTTGCAATCGGGTATTATCAGCCTCTATCCAATTGGCCCATACATCATCTAAAAATTGCCTTGTGAAATCTAGTTAGATGATTGGATATTCATTCGAGAATTGATTTTTAAAAAATCGATAATTTGCCCAGGAACTACGAGTGGACGACTACATGGCGAATCGGAAGGCGCCCACCACCACTGGAGGAGGCCTCTTCGGATCATCATCAACAACAGCAGCTACAGGAGGTAGGGAAAAAGAGAAAATGGCTATTTTTGTACTAGATTAGCCAATTTTCGTTGTGAGCACCCTGCAGAGGCGTGTTTGGGCACGAACACTGTCCATGTATAGTGAAAGAGGGGAAGTTGACGCAGTTGTGTTCCACGATTTTTATGTACGGTCGAAATTCAAGCTTGATTTTGAATAGCTTGCCAAATTTTTCGATGTCCAAACATATACGCATGTTCTGAAATCGTGGATCGCGTAAAAAGTTCTGGAAAATTCCATTGTCCTATCCACCAGCACCAACTCATTCGAGAGCAGTATTTGACTACGGTTGACAATAGTGATTGATTGTTCGTCCCTTCAGGACTCTTCGGTCAAACCACACAACAGAAGAGCATCTTTGGCACGCCGAGCACAGGAAGTGGGTCTTTTTCCTACATAGGAACTAGATTGGCGTGTATGTCGACCCGTCGCGATGTCTTACGATTAAAACATCCTGACGGGATTTCTACTTCATTTTAATCGGAAAAACCGTCCTTTTCACTTCCACATGCTCCTCACATACAAATCAGCGTCCTGACACCCGCCACTCTTTAAAATAGTAGAGTAGGAACAACATCAAACTTATGAGTTTTAGCGACATTCGGAGCGCCCAGTACAAGCCAAGCGACATCAATTTTCGGACAGTCGCAGCCACAGGCCGGAAGTTAGTTTGGGGGTGAAATGATCTGAACAGAGATGATCCATTGGTCCCTGCAACATAGCAGTCTAAGTTCGGACACCCCTAACACACTTTCTGAAAAATCGCACTTTGTACCCGTCAGTGAATCAGACAGGCGGTCTAACTTTGAACAGGACTATTTGATATGACTCTATGGCCAAATTTAATTTAGTTCAATAATGAACCCCTTTCATTGGTCGATTGTTCAAATTCAAACATCTTCCCATTTAGCTTCTCTCTTCGGCGCGAAACCCGCGGGTACTTCCCTGTTCGGCGCGACTTCCACCGCTGGATCGACATTTGGAACCACCACGGCCCCGGCAGCTGGAGGAGGACTCTTCGGCAGTTCCACTACATCGGTAAGTGGGCAACCATTCTCAATTGTTTGCCTACCGTAACCTCACGGTGCTGTCCCGGTTTGGACGCAGACAGTATTGACGAGGTTTTAAACATAAAAACTTCTAAAACGGGGCAGCACCAACCTCACCACTTACTCCACGGGCGATGTTTCCTAGCTATCGCACGCTACCGTAACCTGTTGTAGGCATTCGGACAACCGGCCACTTCGACGGGAACGAGTCTGTTCGGACAGCCGGCCGCGTCACAGCCATCGACCGGATTCAGCTTTGGACCACCGGCGGTGAGCAATGAAGACTGGGGTTCACTGTTTACATCCACCGACTAATCAGTATATCGGGCAATGTTGTCTTCTTCTTCATATCAGCCATATCTCTCTAACGCAGGATACATACCAATGATCGGATCAAAGTTGTGAACAATTAGTGATTTGCTTTTTCACGCACAGTTGGGGTTAATTTTTCCCCCCAAATGATTATGAATTCCGAATCAGTGGTCAATCGTATGGTCCATGTCCGCACACGCTTGTGAGTGCTGTGTCACATGAAACTGCCTGGTGGAATAAAATGGCCCATTATTTATTGATCTCATTTCAGACGTCAGCAGCTCCAGCCTTCGGCAGCACCTTCGGCCAGGCAGCGAGCGCAGCTGGTAAGTATTCCATTTTCAGTCGTAATTAGTTAGCTCTTCAACCCAACAATATTACCCGGAAAAGTAGATGAGAAAAGATTGTAGCTGAGTTACATGTTTGTTTCAACATGGAAGATTGTCTTCCTATATGTAAAAACTTTTTTTAAAAATGCGACGGTAAAGAACGAACTTGAATGTATGAAGTGGAAATAAATGCTGACGGGAATGTAACCAGCCTTGAGTTCGTTTGGTATTGTAGTTGATTCGGTTATCGTGTGAATGATGTTCAGGAACGACGTCCCTCTTCGGCAAGCCAGCCACCACATCTGCTCCATTCTCATTCGGTAGCACGACCACGACCGCGTCTCCATTTGGTGAGTTTTATATGATGTTTTAAAAAACATGAGCAAAGAGAAACCAGCATCATTTTCCCCTAGCCTTTTTACCTCAATGATGTTGCTCAAATGTGACGGGTTTGGCCCTTGTAATGTTTCACCGAAGATAACGCTGGTGGAAAGGGGAAGTAAGTCATGAGAGTAGAATCACAGTAACGTGAATGATTGCAGGCCAACCGGCTGCTCAACAGACGACGAGTCTCTTCGGAGCGAAGCCCGCGACTACTTTCGGCCAGCCCGCAGCTGCTCCCTCACTATTCGGTGCTCAGCCGGCACAGACTGGTTGGTTACTGTAGTTGATGCACTTGTAAATAACTCTACTTTTATGGAGTGGAAACCTGGAGAATTGTAATGCGTGAATGTTGGCAAAAAAGTGAGATCATGGATGGAGTTGATGACTCCCACTTTGATGTTACTAGATAAATAGTCTTTTAATGACTCTACCTTGCCAGTGCTGAACATGAAATCGGGAGAATCATTGTGCGATAAATTCGAGAAAAGGAAGAGATCTCTTCAAATTGACCGAGAGTATGATATAAGGAGGGTAAATAATCATGGTTAAGGCCTCTTCGGTGCCGCTCAGCCCGCTGCCGCGACATCTTTCGGAATGCCTGCAGCTGCAGCACCGGCCATGCAGCAAGGTATGTTCAAGGGAAATGAGTGGAGTTAATTCATATTTTCAAGTGGTCGTTATGAAATAATTGAATACTGTCAATAACAGTATGTCTTATTTAGTTGCTGCGGCGCCGATCGAGCTGGTCACGAACATCTCGCAGGCTCAGGTAAATATGACGGTCAAATATTATTTGTGTTTGCGAAGGTATTGCTGAACACTTGTTGCTGCTGAAACCGAACTTTCATGTCCGCTCTGTATTTCACAGCAGGCGTATTTGCGCCACATGATGTATTTATACGGTGTCAGCATCTCAAGCCCCCAATGATGACTTCTTAGGTGACATTAACTATTCAATGCCATATATTCTCGTTCAGATGGAGATGGCCCTCATCAAGGCCCAACTGGCCGCTTCCCCATTCGGAGACTCGCCCCTGCTGAAGCTGATCAAGTCGCCCCTTGGAAGTACTGAGGGAACAGAGAGCGAGAAGGACAAGGCTGAGAGGTGCGTTAAGGGTGGAGTGTCCCAACTGGTAGTCGTCGAGTACTGTAGTTTATTAGTGAGCGTGGAGAGATTCGAAGAGAACGGGATTGTGTTGGATAATAATGCATGTATGTTCTGTGTAAAAAATTATTCGATCCAATAATCATTTCCTTAACAATTTTTAGCAATGAAATTTCAGCAACGTGCAACGCCAACTTCGTTTCATCGCCTCCAAGAAGGACACGGCCTCTCCTCTGTCGCTGTCCAAGGTACGAAATCCCCAATCCTTTTGATACCTTCATTTCCTTGAACTTGCTAATTTATTATAGTCTATCCCAGTTGCTTGTATGTTTCACAGGGTGATTAAATGAGAATATCTTTGTTATAACCAATCGTTCTGTTCTTTTTATCTGTCAATGCAATAGTACAATTCCAGATCCTGGATGCTCCCGTGGGCGGTTCTCTGCGCAATCCGGTCGTGACGAGAGATCTGAAGTGAGTGAATTGTTCCATATTTCCGCCCCTCTATCAATCTGCTTGTCGAACCTCGTACAAAATTGTGCACTTTCCTAGAAGACCAGAAGTGGGTATTACGGTCTTCTGTTATTGGAAAGATTCCAAAAATTAAGCATCGACTGCGAATTCTCTAACATTTCCTAACACCCGTGCTCATTTTGAATTAGCGATGAAGTAGCAATTATTAATCTCCTTTTTCAGTTACAAGTCCTGTGTCACTCCTCCGACCCTTGGCCGAGGCATCCGTTCCAACTCCACCTCCACGAACACCACTCTTCCCGCGATGCGCAATTCCTCACTCTCGGCCAGCAGACGGGGACCCGCACTCAAGGTACAGTATCCCCGAGATTCCAGTTGAGAGACAGACCCATTCATTCAGAACGGTCTCGACACGTCAGTTGAACAGGCTCTGAGAGGAGGCAGCAACAAGCTGCTACTGGGAAGCTCCACGAAGAAGAACTATAAGGTAAGCATACTTGTTATACTGGAGTTGATTGAAATGTTATTTATTGATATATTTTGTTTTGATAAGTTCATCGCTCTCTTATTGATCTGAATTGAAATCTCAACATTTGTAAAACATAGCATCACCAGGTACTTTGCAGTTCCTCGACCCTTCCATGATGGACGATATCTACTCGAGCAAGCCACGACAGGTGAGTGATGACTGCGTGGTAGTCCTAATCAGTCCTAGACTGAATGTGTGGCAGCCCTCTTAATCGATCTTTTCCAGGAGCATGACCCCGACGAGTTGCCCAGACTGCAAAGAGCCGACGGAGAGAGCAACAATGTGCTTAGGTCAGTATGTCTTCGGTTATTGTACGAGATTACGGTAGTAAATTTGGCACCATTTCTGATTACTGTAATTGCGAATTCCATCCTTTTCAGTCCCCTTCAACGACCGGCAGATGGCGCCATTGCTAGGGAAGCGACATTGAGAGACAGACAGCCACCACAGCTCAATCTGGACCAGACCATTGACTCGGTGCAACTGAGTCCGCAGCAGAGGGTACGGTAGATTGTGGGGTTGTTTAAAAGTGGACAGAAGAACTTCAAACTGTCAACTGCTATCTTGATCGGTTATGAATCTATAGTGAGACCTAGTAGTTGCAGGTTTTGTAATTTCCGTATTTTTGATTTTTCGTACAACAGAGAAACGGAACGGAAATACCTGGAAGAAATGATATTTAGACTGTTGTTGAAACATTTGCTGCGGGTTTCACGTAGTCATCAGCATAAATTGAATTTGCATGTTTTTTTTCAGGAGACGGCAGCAGCAGCCGCAGCCCAGAAGGAGAACACGGCCGCCCTCACTCCAATCAGATCACAGAAGGGAGGAGAACAGACTGCGCCTGCTGGAGTGACAATAAACTCCACTGACTACTTCACCACACCCCCCATCGATGCAATGAGAGACATGGTGAGTGGGGGGGGGATTTACTAGGGATACTGTAGCCATACTACGGTGTAGAGTGCAATTTACTAAGCGTATGCTAGAGAAAGTAAGCAGAAGTGCATATCTCATTCGTCTAATCCCGTCGGAGCAGTTGTCCATCACATGAGAGGGACAACAGTTCAGAGGCAATAAGGCGACAAAAATGCACCTCTAGTTCTTTTCTTTACTGTACTAGGGATACTGTAGCTTCACTGCTGTGTTAGGTGTCTTTTACAAAGGATACGGTATTCAGGTGAAGGACGGTGTGGTAGTGCTGACGGACGGTCTCACAGTGACCAGACGCACATTCGGAAGCGTCTTCTGGCCAGGAAGAATCGAGCTGAAGGACATTGTACTCGATGAGATTGTCGTCTTCAGACACAAGGAGGTGAGCAGCTGCGCACATGGGACGGGTCAGAGGGGGGGGGGGGGATATGGGTGGTGTCTAAACGGTGATAGTTGTCGAATATTTTGTTAGTTTTATCGTTTTTTTGTTGTTGTTAGTTTTATCGTTATTTTCTTCACAAAATATCAGAGATGAATCGAGTCTTCATAGCCATGGCTGCACTAATATAGTGTGGCTGGTGGCAGGAACTAGCGGGTTGGGGCCACTTGGTCGGATCATAATGGGGGTGTTCTCAAAACCAGCTAATGCATTTGATGTTTATCCAGTATGTACGCAAGTTATATATATGTTGCTATAAGCAATGAATAAGCGACAATAAGCAGAATATAAATACAATTAGTGGAGGGAAGATACGATAAGCTCATCCATAACGTCTTCCTCGTTCTGTGCGTTCCTTGTCGCAGTGAGAATGGGGAGGTTCAAGTAGAATTGTCTCTCTTCGTCTGTAGCGGATTGGAATGCCAGTTGACGATCTTGGTGAGGGCGGAAGGTGGAAGTGAGGAAGGAGGGAGATGCGGATTTCTGGAAAGAGAGGGAGAGAATATAGCCGGTGAATTTGAGCAACTTGGAAATTATTAAACACGATGAGCACCGATTAGAAGATGAGATTTTGAGTAACTAGAAAATGCAAAAAGTTAGCGCAGTTGGGAAAGTTTGCTAATACCCAAATGTGTGGTATATGTTAAAGAGCGATTAAAACTAATTATTCTATCGAGTGAAAGAATGCAGCAATACCTCAATATCGACGAACTCGAGTATACAGCTACCGGAGTTGTCCTTCTTGTCTACATCTTCATCTGATGACACGATGAAACCATCGCCGTGGGAATGGGAGTCAGGGGAGCCATCCTGCGAAGAAAGGATTTTGGGAGTAAAGTAGTCCTAAAGGAAAATTCACCCCTTAATTTTGGGCAACATGGAAGTATCAAAAGACGATTCGGTTGAGAATGTTTACTTAGAAGTGGTTTGCTAGTTTATGAATTCCAATAAATTGTGCCACAGTGAGAGCGGGATTGTAGAGTGGCATGGCATTACTAGGGAATTGAAGTTGTCGTTTGCCTGTTCTTTGTCGCTGTCGTGGTTGTCCTCACCCTCGCTGCTGGAGTAGCCGGAACAAGAAAGGCTGCCGAGGAAGTCGGAGCTGTAAAGACACATTAGAGTAGGAAATACAGTTTAGCAATAAGAGTCACTATGTAAAGTGGAAATGAAACTCACTATGTATCTTCGAACTGCGACTCCATTGGGTGCTCAGGGAGGTTGAGATACTGTGGAGTTGAGGAGTATGCCATCTCCTTGTGAGGATGAAGGAGAAAGTCGGGCATGGGAATGGTAGACCGGGTGAGGGGACAGTAAATGGTAGGACGAAGCATGCTGACTGACAAGTATACCAGAGATTAGTTTCCGGATGGAAACCAAGAGAGTGCCGAGCTGGCGCTTGTCCCGGTCATATATACGGAGACCATCCCCTTGTCATTGTCACGGAAGCGCATGCCCTTTCGCTTGCACTTGGTAGGATAGTCTGACCCTTTTCAATAGTTCTTGTGGCAACATGGGTGGGCGAAGGTGATGATAGGAATAGGAGGCAATGCGGGAATTGGCAAGGGAGGTCAACAGTGCTTCAAGAGGATTACGGTTGTTTTCCAGTGTGGGATTCAAATTACTGATGGCGAGTGCTTTTTTTAGCACTTTGTGGGCTGTTCTAGAGTGCATGTTAGGGTAAATTTGTGACAGGAAGAGATCAGGCGAAGATTGTCAAAGCTTGAACATTTTCCATTATGTTGGGTTTGAGTGGCACAAAAGTAATGGGTCTCACATAAAAAGTTTATATCTTCAGGTGACTGTATATCCGGATGAGTCAGTGAAGCCTCCACTTGGCAAGGGACTGAATAGGCCGGCTGAGATAACACTGGAGAGAGTGTGGCCTATCGATAGGAAGACCAAGGAGGAGATCAAGGTTTGCTATTATTATTATTATTATTTTGTTTTATGGATGGACGACTCACTACTCCATTAAAGCCATGAGATAAACTGCGCCTTTATAATTGTTGTGGTAAAATAAATCACATGGTCCAGTCCCTGGTTGTGGAATAGTTCCATAACGCATAGTTCCAAAAAGTCACTTCTTTGGTCCTACAGGGTTCCCTCCCGGGCGTTGATGTCTTTCTTTGCAGGACTCTGTTGCACTCGTCAACATGGGGTGGAGGGAGAAGCTGGAGAAGACAACCTTGCGGATGGATGCTAACTTCAAGGTAATTTGTTATTCGGACTCTGAAATGTATATTCTGAATTGCCGAAATCAGGCTTGTAAATATCCCCAACAGTTTTTTATTCGAAATTTGAAAGATGAAGCGTATATGCTTTCAACGTTATCTAAAACTTGTATTTTGTCAGATTTTCTGGGATATTTCTTTTCCAAAAAAAGTACCGCACAGCAGAATCGCCCCAATCACTTCACATGCTTGATAATATGGCCGTGAAACATAGTTTACACAGGTTTTCATTTTTTGCAGGATTTCCGCCCCAATTCCGGTTCGTGGGTGTTCCGCGTGAAGCACTTCAGCAAGTACGGAATGCCGGTAAGTGTACGAAGGCAGCCTTCTAGGGATCCTTTGGGTTTATGGTGATTATTCCTTGCAGGACGACGACAGCGATGACGAGACATCAGAGGACATGAACACGTCAATGAAGGAGAATGCACTGCAGGACAAGGTCCGATACCCTTTGGTTTGCTGTAATCGGGAATACGGTAGCGGAGTTTGATCATGGTGGATTGCTGTTATTCATTCCTGTTTCAGGTGCAGCGTGCGAAGGTTCTCCTGGCGAACGGCCCACCCTCCGCCACCCAGCCCGGAACCCAACAGGTGCGAGAGTGAGGAGAAGAATCAATCAATACCGTACTCCAAGAAAACAAACTAATCGATATATTTGAATACAGTACTCCCTTAGTTACAACTTGCTGTTTCGTTTACATAATTTTGGAACATTCCTGGTTATCGTTTGATTACATGTACTCATGTGACTTTGACTTTATATGATAAACGTTTGACGAATAGTGAAGTTGGGTTGCTAAGATGGTGGGAAAATTAGAATTAGAGTGATCAGTGCCTGATTCAGGCGCTGACTGCGAGGCAGCCCGGACTGCAAGTGAATACGAGGATGGGAGAGGGAGAGGATGTGGAAGAGATGGCGGAAGATGAGGATGAAGAGAGACTGGAAAGGGCCATTGTGAGCAGTTCATTCGATACCGTTTCCCCGATATCGATTATTGAAATTAGGAGGCGGAACTAAATGTTTTAACACTGATATTGGGTATATGGACTGACATTGCGATGAATTGGGTTTGAGGAATTTTTCTGGATATGATATTACGTTGCGTGGAGTTGTCGCGTCCTGATTACACGTCCGACAATATAAGAATCGGTTTCTGGTGGCAGAGTGGGGTTAAACGACACCGTATTTCAGGCCGATGCTGGCTCGTAGCCTGTGGGTTCCCAATTAAATTGAAAATTCGTTGACCTTGTAGCGTTAAAGGCTTATGTCATTTTAGTACTGTCCAATCTGACCTACGGTAGTAAGACGAGAAAGAAAATGTGTCATAGTATCGATTGATTACAGTACGCTCTCGGTCAACGGGCTGGCGGACTGGGAGGTTCTCCAATGGGAATCCTTAAGACGAGCACAGTGCCGCCTGCTGGAAGGTTTGTAATATTTTTCTAATTAAAAATGCTCTGGTCAGAGCTGGACCATGGTAAATATGTATGTGTTTCTCGTAGAAGCAACGGATACATTGGCCCTTACATGATAACATCGGTATTAGTAGGCTCCTTGTTGCATCGATGCGACAGGTTTCTGCAGTGAAATTTTCAGTGCCAATGATGGATAGTCTTATTCGGGTTCATTTCATCGTGAGAAGTCCAATATCAATCCAATTGTTAGCTTATTGATGTTGCGAGGAGGCAACTGTTACTTGTCTTTTTATGGATTTGATTTTTTAAAAAATCTTCCCGTCGATGCCTTTATCATATCAATTTTCCCACATTGGTAGCCTTTTTGTAATTATCCTGCAACTTCAGACCGCTGGTTCTCTCCCCGAATGTGATGATTGACGAGGATGGCATGGGAGTGAAGAGAGGGTGAGGAGGGAGGGTGATGCCTGGTTGAAATAGGTTTCACAGCATTAATTAGTAGTCGGGGTTGAGTAATGTAACGATGCCATGAATTCCGCCAATTTAAAAAAATTCAAATTTTCATCATTTTAAAAATTCACATAAACTGCATGTAAGAGAAGAGTGAAGAGAGGGTGAATGCGGGGTGCCTGGTGGAAATATGTTTCACAGCATTATTTATTAGAAGACAAAGTTTTGAATTGGTCTTTTCAAAGACTGTATCGTGGCCCATGATAGATCTAATCATGATTGCCGATTTCAGTTACGGAGTAGTGCACGACGACTCTCTGGGCGAGCGCATCAACATGATGGACGACAGTGAGTGGACATTATTTAATGGAAACCAATGCGCGGGTTACTCATATCGAACAAAGCAATTTGATCAGCATATTAGGTTGTTGCATAAGTCTTGTCACATTGGTTCATTAGGTGGTGTTTGCTAGCGAGGAACTCGTTTTAGGTATGGTCACCTATGTCATCATGGAC
>JACMIF010001973.1:0-15516 GCA_014805445.1 Diplogasteroides magnus | reverse complement strand
TTCAAACTCATCCAAGAGGGCCAGTGAATCTTGGCGCTCGTCGCAAGCGCAGCTGTAAGACCGAGTTATTCTTGCTCTACCCGATGTGGGGTGTTGACAATGTTGTATGCCACTTTGATCCCCAGGACTTCATTTTTCTCATGAATTTTTCTCAGGAAATTCTGTGCGGGACCATTTTACTAAATTTAGAGTTAATGGTCCCGCACGGAATTTCCACACAACTCGATATATGTCTTTAATGCTAAGATTTATCCATTTAGTGTCAACAGCAAAGTTGTAGAACTAATCAATGCGGTCATCCTGGTTGTCTCCGATATTTTGAAAAAGTTAAAATGAAGAAGAATAAACTTATAATGGATACATAACTGGCTTATAGCGGCTTGACCCGTGGACAGTGCCTTTAATGATGGACCCTATCCATAATTAAAAAGACTCCCCACATAAGATCTAACTAGCTGCCACAGCCACGAGCTTCAGCCGCAGTAATGAGGCGCGGCGCGATTTTTCGAAGTTGGTCGACTCGCGCTTTTGACCCCTCTCTACTTGTGTGCATCCTAGCTCTCGCAGTTGAGGTACCTCGAAGTTCTCAACGGTAAAATGTAGCCAACTGAACTTCCGATAATCACGAATTTTCTCCTCGCTCAGTTCTCAATATTGGCGGAGTTACAGCGGAAATAGTGAAATTTGTTGCAAAAAATCATGAATTTTGTCGAAGAGCCGTGCCAAAACAACGTTTTTGCTTACTGTGGTCGTATTTCAAATCGCAAACTGTCCAACTTTTATTTTTATAATCCTCCTACTATTACCCGGAAAATGCAAGAAATACAATGTCCTAACTGCACGTTGAACGTTTTTTGAGGGGTTTAAAAGTTTTTTGATGGGTCCTACTATTTCAGCTGTAACTCAGCGAATATTGAGAATTGAGCGAGGAGAAAATTCATGGTTATCGGAAGATCAGTTGACTGCACTTGTTTTTTGAGAACTTCGAGGTAGCTCTTTTGCCTGTGTTAGGACGCGGTAAAATGTGCCGAACGGAGAAAAAGCGCGCGAGTAGGCCAACTGCGAAAAATCGCACTGAAGCTCCCATTAACTTCCAGAAGTATTGGAGCTAGCAGTAAGTAGTTGTGGACTAGCACTGTTAGTGGCTTTGATGGATAGGGGGTATCATGAATGGCTAAGGAAATGCAGAAGCGGAACAAAAGTGTGGCAAAAATTAGGGCTCAACCTAATATATTATCATTTTCCTTTGTATCAATGATAAAAGTTATTAATTACCCAAGTTTGAGGTAAATCGTCGTCTGGTGCACCGATAGGAGCCGCCTGCACTACGGGACTGTGCTCGGTGGAGTGCTCGTCGTTGTGCTTGGAGTTCTCCTACAATTGATTATTCAAACGGCAGCAAAAAAGAATGATGCAGCACATGTTAATGAGGTCAGTGTTGTCCTAAAAATCTGCGACAAAGGTTTAAATATAAATTCATACATACCTTCTTGCTGAAGTCATCAGTAGTCTCCATGTCTTCAGCGTGCTCGTAGTGTCCTAATGCAGCTGAATTTGGTCCATTAAAACGTGAATATATACCGAATTCTCGCAATAGAGAGCTCACAGGTTCAAGTTGCGCAGACAGTAGCGGTTTGACAGCTAAGGTGTCAGTAATCAAACCTCTAACTAGGGTGAGGAAAGAAAGCGCAAATGAAAGTGCTTTGGTCATTTTCATTCCACGCCTGGTAAAACAGAGCGCAGCCTTTCGTTGTCAGAAATGATAGCGCTTTATTTTTGTAGTAGGAAGCTAAATCACCACTGATTAGTTATGTCAAATGAAATACGAGCGAATGTTTCTCAACGATCTCCAGCAGGGCTGGGACAAGAAACTTTTTCATTGCAAGAATTCTTGCACCTCAGGAAATGCAAGAAACGATGCAAGAAAAGGTGCAAGAAAACAAGAAAAACCAAGAAATTTTTTTTACAGCTTAAAAGGAGAACTGAGAATTTTATATTTATCTGTTCTATTTGTGCACAATTCAGAGAGGATTCCCCAGTCCATTTTATTCCATTGTTGAGCAGGAGCGGATATAGAGAATGGACGAACGATATTCAACAAACAGAAGTGATTTTCACACCAAAATATTTAAACGATAAAAAGTTCGTCAAAAACGATAGAAAAGAGCATCGTATTCGGAATATATTCAAGCACACAACGATAAATGAATACAAAATAATGCGCTTTCATTTCTTCTAGAGAAAAGAACGCGCTTCATTTTCCCCGCGTTGAATGCCAAAAGAAAGCGCTTTCTTTTCTTATCACTTTGTAGTGGCAAAGTCGCCGTGGTGATTCCGCTTGCGAAAAGAGAGAGAGAGAGAGAGAGAGAGGCCTCTCGATGATGACGCTTTTTCACCAATATAGTCTAGTTATTTGTGTATGAACTTTGAATGTGAGTCATTGAACACATAATTGATTCCATTGCGAATTTAACGCCATTGCTCTATTCCAATCACAGCAGGGAACAGACATGAAATGTGCAAATATGAGCCTAGAGAGATTGCTGTTGGTCTTGTGCGCTTTACTAGTTAAAGTGGCGCATTACTACTAGATGTATGCACAGGGGGGGGGACTCTGCGTTCATAGCGAAAGGGCAGTTGGAGGCCATTCTGGCTAAGCTGCTTGTTCTTCTGTCGACCATAGCCAACTACGCCAGTTTGAAAAGTCGCCCAACTTGGTGATGCAACAATGTGAATAAAATACGCGACAGCAACCGGTACGACATATCAATTCAGATTTCCGCAAATATTCAACCAGTTACTTTTTCCAACCCAACACCTCTATTTGTGTCCCAAGCAACATACCCCATGCAAACGCCTCAAATCATCATAACATTTCCATTTTATCGAGAGAGTTATAAGTTATAGGATGAATCAGAATTCTCCGGCAGTCGAACGCGTTCCTCCAAGAGTAGAAGTTATTCTGATTACAGACACAGTACGAATCACTCGTTTACCGGTAAACAATCGTTTGAAGAACATGCAAAATATGGACATGTTAAGTTCACTAAATGCAAACCCCAACCGATTGTATGGCCCAATAAAGTAAATTGTGACAACCGGATTGAACGTCGAGCAAATCGTAGCCATCTGAAAATATTTATGAAACATAAATATTTTTAGAAGCAGGCATAAAGCTTACAAGATACACAGAGTGCTCCAGCACCGGATGATGGAAGACATTGAAGAACATAACGGCAAACGATGATATTGTGAGGACGTACGCTAATGGAAGTAAGGCGTGAATGGACAAGGCCAAAAAAATGGATCATGGTTGTTAAATGCGTCCAGCACTTACAGTAATCAGAAGTCGATGTGTTTCTTTCGTCTTCGTGCTCATTCTAGGGGACAACTCTTCTAACTTCCGTACTACCTCAATCAACACCTTTGCTATTCATGGCAAAAAAGTAAAAGAGCTGCCTTTGTCCGCATGGTCGTGATGACCATGTAAATAGGTAATGCCAGCACGCAAATGTGGATGATTGTGAATCCCGTGAAGAAATCGGCCGTTGATTTGTTTCCTTTAGAGGCGCTTCATAAGTTGGAATTTTCGACTCAGAACCGTTGAGAACAACATTGGTGTAATCATAGTCCGGGTAGATGCTTCGTATGCGATCGAGCAAAATGTCGTGGTCGGCAAGTGATAGTGAATATGTCACCTGGCCGAAAGTGCATTTCTCTAGTGCTAATATTGTGCCATACCAGTTGGAAAAATGACGAGGCGTAGCAAACGCCAATAACTGCTGTTAGTTTTAGACGATTGGGAGTCGGACGAACGAGAACCCAATATCTGCAATGACTACATGAGTAAATTCATCGGCATAGAGTCCTTGCCCGGCAAACAATCCACGGATGTTATAGTAATAGTGAAATGCCCAAACAGACCCAATGGGTCACCGTATACTGGTGACTCATTCGCCGATCATTTTATTCCCATAATTTCTACCTGTAGCAGAAGGACATTGTCATTAGCACGGCGGAATGTGTCAGCGCGTGCAGTTGACTGCTGTAGACAATGTAGCAGAAGATTGAGGAGACCATTCCGCATGGACCATACGAAATGAATATGAGCATTGGGCTGGCTGGGATGATCCTCAAAACTGCACCTTTGGTGTTGAAATATAGGCTGAAAGGAATCTTTCCGCGCTTCAGTTTCTTAAAATGTCTTTCACTTAATTCTGAAAAGAGTTATTGCTTTGGATTTTGTGTTGGTGGAACCTGGGTAATTACTAAATATTGCGCCTTAATGTTCGCATCTGTAAACTGTATCGTTATGGCGCAAATGTCTATGACGCTCTTGTCTTTCACCAGCGTACCTTTGATTAGCGATGAAGTCCGATGCACAGCATATCATATCCGTGAATGCCCAATGCAGTAGAAGGTACGAATACGACTTGAACTGCTGAGGTGTGTGAAAGATGACTGCGTACATCAACGAGAGATTGAATACAATCCCGGGCACGGCGGAGTATGCGTGCAGTATGCGAAGAGACTCCTCCATAGAGAGTTCCGTCATTCGCGACCAATTTCAGAGCAAATAATTTAATGAATAGTTTTCCGGCGGAGACAGCATAATGCCGTTCACCACAAATGATGTTATCTAACGGTTTTTTAACAGCGAATGAACCTGAATTTCATTGTTTTCGAGACTTTTCCGCAGATTTCAGGCAACAATACTTTATTATTTGCACTAACCGTTGGCGAAAACAATTAAATGAGGAGATAATAAGCATAATTATGGAAAAGAAGTTGATGAAATTATAATAGGACTCTTTTCTCAAAAATTATAATACAACTTCGGTTGATCGCAACAACGAAACACTGGAACGGGACATTGCTTACGGGACAAATTACACATTTTCATGATTCTGTCGTTGCCTTTGTGTATTAAATCTGCATGCTGAAGGTTGTCGTTTTCCGTTCGGACATAGATCGTATCCGCAGAAATCCGTTTCGAACCATACTACCATAGGTAGGGACCGCAGGGTGCCGGACCAAAATTGTTTTGAAAAGGTATGAATAGGCTCAAATGATAGACCTGTGGCTCAATTACAACATCCTTTTTGCTGTTTGCTGATATCTTTTTCCTGCGCTCAGTTATAGCTTGTAAACTAGCCCGCGAGGCATTAAGGTAAAGGGCCCGAAAGTTGAAACTGCCCTCTCCCTCCCCTCTTCCCTCACCTCACGCATTAGAGCCTATCTAATGAAAAACTTGTTTCAAGAAGTTGTATTCACAAAATCCAATCTTGACAACTATAAAAGGTAATAAATGCCGTATTTTATTATATAATACCAATATTTATTTTATAAACGTTATTTCAAAAGCTGCAAAAGAGTTGTTAAGTTCGACAACTCGAACCCTGGTTCTCTCGCTTGCAAAGCTAACTCGCTATCCACTACGCCATGCGACCACATGCTCATAGCGCTTGTATGTATCCACATGAATCATGACCGATATTCGGGTCGTCTCATAAAGAATGTACACTAAACATCGAAACTTTCCGGAACAAATTAATAATGCACAATTCATGCAGTTTGGTTCCACATGAAAAAATCGCTTAATCGAAGTTTTTCATCAATATCTCGGATCTGACCTTTGAACATAGGGTCTAGACAAGTGTGCACATGGAGTTTACAGATGAAGAAAGACTTGTGTTTTTGAGATTTACCATACGTATATAGCCCGAACATGAGAAAACGCTCGATGGAAGCCGTTTCTTAGCTAAACCATCAAAGAACATATCCTGAAAATTTCGTAAGTCTATCTTCAATAGTTGTTCAAGTATGACTCAGTCCCAACCTTTGGCTGAAACATGTCCCTCGCGAAGTGGGCGGAGCCTGCGGTCCCTAACCATAGGAAATGATAAAGACGATGTTGTAGGCCGCAGGATAGCCATTGAGGCCAAGCAGAGGAGATTCAGTCCTACTTGAATACGAAGAATGGACAGGGGACGGCCGTTCCTATCCACTGAAGAATGAAATGGGCTAGAACGCTCGTTTCTTCTTATTCAATCAGCCAACACTAGGTAGTCTGTACAGAATTAATTGTGCAATCTCTTTATTTACATGATTCTCTTGGTATATCTCAAAAAATATTGTTGCCATTGTTTTTTGACGTAAACCTATTACCATGTTAGGTGCTCGTTTTGATGTCGCATGAACCACCCATGTTGTAGAGAAAACTGGGCTGATATGGTTAAATTTGAAAGGAGTAATTATTTTTTGAATAAATTTCACCAATAAAGACAAACCAAGATCTCGAGAAACACTGTATATAAGAATTGTCTGATGCCATGAAAAATTTTCTTTCACGTAGTACAAACATCAATTTATGGGATTAAAAAGATTTGACTTTTCCGGTACCAGACCCATGTCAACAACTTTCATAGAACACGTGGTATAATCACTCCAAGAATATTTACTAATCCGTTTTAATCGTACCCCGTGTTCCTTCATCTTAGAACACCCATATAACGTATTAAGTGTTGTATCTTCCCTGTCTCTTTTCAGAATAACTTAACCCGAATTACCAGGTAATGCCGATTAATCCTCGGATTCTGCCACCACCTTTCTTTCCTTTCCCACATTCTAATCATTCTAAAAATATTTCCTACTCCCTTCTAATCGCACCCCCGTGTTTTCGGGTCCCCCATCCGTTCTGGTTCGATCTGCGTCAAGACTCTAATGACCCATCCGCCCCTTCATCTTAGAACACCCAGATACCGTATTAAGTACTGTTCCTACCCCCCCCCCCCGACTCTTTTCCGAATAGTGGTTTGCCTCGAAAGGTATAAAACCGGAAAAAATGACTTGGGAGCATCGGTCTGCAATCTCCTACAAGGAATTGCTTCAGCAGATTCCTCTCCTTAGCGGATATAATCCGCCGTATACGCTTGACCCCATTCTTGGAGAATCGTGGTCTCATTTGATCTTTCGCATTTCCATCACAATATCTTATTGTTAGGTGTGGTCTCCTTCATACGAGTGATTGGTTCCTTGTTTATAACTCGAGACTACCCTACCGTATTCCGTAGGAATATACAGGTGAGCCCATCTACCCCCGCCTCCCCCTTCACTGTCCATTACAGATGTCCCTTCCTCTCACATCAAGGTCTTCCATTCTCCTCGTCTCTTTGTTCCTCCATCGTGCCACACTCTTAAATGCAGTAGTCGCCGATATCTTTTTCCGTTAGTTGTTCAACCTTGGTCCACTGGACATTCACAAATATTAACATTTTCGGCCCATGCCTAATTGGGAACGCTAGTTTAAAGGAGCCAGAAAGGGAGATTGTTTTGCATGCACTTTCGTTATCACTTCTATCCAATTCCCTTACTCTCTTGTTGTCAGAGTAGACCGCTCTGACGACGAGATCTCGTCTGTCTCATAGGCTTAGCAAACGTAGAACATTTTTCGTCTGTACTGTCATCGGTTCTCTTGTCTCTCGACCCCTTCCCCACCCTATTATCTACCGTACCCAGTACTTTTGGAGCTTCACCAAACGCCGTAGAATAATCTGTGAAACGTGGGAATGGTGTCATTCGATTTCTCACGTCAGTCCCTTTAGAACTACGCTTGCACCCTATACTCGAAAAAGTTCGTGCTACAGCTCCTTTAAGACCGACGACATTGTTCTGCATCCTAATATTATAGTTTCCAATTTTGAGAATTGTGACTGCCCACAATGCTAGAATGAAAGAGTTGACATAGTGGCCCTCAGTCGAGTGAACATTTTGACGAACAAACAGACAACGAACTGTTTAAATTGACTGGCAGTGCGGAAATTATGAGTCAGTGTATAGAGAAATAATAGGCGGATCATTGAATGATGAAGACTATTGCAGCCGGGAAGTCCAAGCCTGGATCGAACTCGCCTCAAACATTGGAAGCGCACTTTCTCCATATCAACAAGTAATCGATTGTTTCATCCATCAATGATAACTTGTCTTCCTTCAGTCTCTCTGCATATGAACAAGATTACATCAAAAGCTTCTGCATGGCTGCTTCGGCAAATCCGGGGATGGTGAGCACAACGTTGATCTCTTCAATCAAAATCTCTGCGTATTGTCTCTTCATCCCATAACTCAAACGTGGACATCTTCCATACTGTTTCAATCTCCTAATCTCTTCTTCTGATTTTTGTTCCACGACCACGCTTCACTTCCTTCCACATCTCTCGCTCTTTATAACAAAATTTATATCTTAATCGAGAAGTTGGCACATGAGTCCGGACGCTAACCATTCGATCATGGGGTTATTGGAAGTAGGGATCGCATTATGGAACGTTATAGACAGCAGCCCGTTTATAGCCTTCTAACTTCATTAGCGGCCGTTTCTGTGAAGTGAGATACGACTGCTCGGAATGAAGTTAGACTGTAAGAAATGACCGGATGTCAATAACGTTCCACAATGCTATTCTTATTAGGAAGAAAATACATAGTCTCCGATTCGAGTGAAATTTTGAGTATGCTAGTACAACCCAAAAGACGGCCGCTCGCCAAATAAATATGAGCAGCCAGCAAATTTTTTGCCAGTTGCAGTCAAATGTTGGCATGACCTAAAATTTGCAGAATTATTACTGCGCCAAGACTTTAGTTATACCATCAACCAAATATACCATCCGTCTCCTCTTGGGATGGAGAATCCAGATAAAATATTTTTTTGTTTTCAGGAGCGATTGATGGACAAACATCCACTGCTTCTCTCCATGTGCAGGCAGGTCAGACTTACGATTTTATCACATCAGAACGTATAACGTTTATTCAAACCAAAAATTACGGTGCATATTCTTCAGGTGTTAGCAGAGGTGACCCGTGAACGTCGTAAGAGAGACGTACTCTCATTGTTGTCTCTACAGAGGCTTCTATTGAGAAGAGATACTCCCCTCTACTCTTTACTCAGACGATGATATCACTGTTGTTATTGTATCATTTGAAAGACAATCACGATCTCCCATCCCTTCCATTATCCTGAATCTCTTTGAATCAAGTTCGAGGATAGACTATTAACGCTAGACAGGAAGACGTCAATCATATACAGTCGTGGCAAAAAGTCTGTTTGGTCCATAACTTTGCTCGAAGTTATCGAATTTCCGTGAATTTTTTTGATAATACATGATTAATTTTTGCTGAATAGGACGACCCTGTACCTAGAGTGAATCCCCAATAGGAATAATAATCGAGAGCAAGTTGGCTATATATTGCCGCTCATTGGTACAATGATTGGTACAATGCTTTGAGACTATTCGGTGTAGCTAGATACTGGTGAGAAACTTAGATATTAACTGTGAAAAGAAGATCTCGTTGCATGGTGTCATCTCTCGAATCTCCACACTGATGCAGTTACTGCCACTGTCTGAGGCTGTCTCTTCTTCTTCACTAATCCCAGAAGATTCAAGCAATATTTTTGAATGTTCTGGTTGAAGGAAAGATAGATGAAGACGGGAAAGCCTGAATTTTGAATCTTTTTTCATTACCAGACATTGAAATTTGTCTGCAATAATTTAATTTATTGTAATAAAAGTAAGTATTTTTACATTATTATCTTGTGTTGCTTTCACTCACCGTGAATCAACTGCCATCCCATATGTGTCATGTGCATAACAATTGGAGGTGCATAAAAGAAGAGAATATACGTGTATCTGAATACCGTTCTTATGAATGATCGTTTATGGGACCGCCTAAAGAACGAAGTTGTGTTCTCACGAAAATTATTGACTAAACTGGTACATTGTTTACCCAGAATCGTTCGAAAGCAACTTCAATTGTTAGAGTGAAGCTTACGATGCTGCCGCGCAAAGGTTTAAAGAGCAAACGCAAACGACTTGTACGAAGACCTAAAACTGTCAAATTCGTCCGCAATTAAAGGGACAATCTCTCGCTTTTTGAAGTCATGCTCGGAGGAAAGAGCGCAAAAGTCTTCACAAATACTCAGTTACACACGCATCCGAAAAAGTATTGCACCACTTTGTTTTTTTTACCATAACTTTGCTCTAAATGATCGAATCTTCGTGAATTTTTGGGAGTTCCCAACAGATAGTACTACAAAATCTGTAAATAACGAGGACCGGAAGTACAATGGGCCGAACCTACCTACAAGATGCCATAACATTTTGATCAAAGTTATGGCCAAAAACAAAGTAGTGCAATACTATTTACGTATTCTGTATAATCAGGGGCGATGAACACCATAGCCTGGCTGTCTGATAGTGAGCGAACCTTTCAGCTCTGTATCGCGCATACCAGAGATTTCTGACTATATGTGAGTTCTTTGTTCAGAATTTAGCGCTCTTTAATCTCAGCATGAGTTTTAAAAATCGTGTCATGGTCCCGTCAAGATTACCGGTGCATTGTAACGCATATTTTTTCGCCCTGTTGCTGTAGACATGGCACCCTGGAACGAATATTTCTGTTCAGTAGATCCGCGATTGATTGACAAACTTGTTTGGACAACAAAACCGCACATAGGAGAATGTAGAGACTCGGAATCACGATAACATACGCGATGTTAGTAACGACGATGGCGTAATTCCGGAACTTAAATAGAATATATGAGATCACCGTCAGTACCAATACAACATGTATGTGTTCTGTGCTTGGGGAGAATGTATTGAAGAAAAAGGCACCGTAGTGAGAGTCTGAATATAGCATAAAAAAATTATGTTTTGTTTATTGGAAAACCTGCTAGAATAGGCGGTGTCATCAATCCCACCAGTGCAGCATGAATAGCTCCAATAACCAGAAAACAATTCGTTCGGGTGCTCTGCATTCGATGGACCAACATAACCTTCTGCTATTTAATAATAAACATACATTCCAATAGTCGCCTAGATTGAGAAAGTCCATCACGCGATTGACTGTCAGCAAAAAGCACGCGACGCATGATCCACTCCAAAAACCTGCTTCATAACGATGTCGTCACGTTCGTTACTAATTCGCTAACCGTCACTGGCCATTCCAGTAAAGAAAATTAACGTTGGATTTGTGCAGTATTCGGCTCCCTGGGAAAATTGCGTACATAAGAATACACAAAAGTTTACTCAAAAAAGATTGATATCTGTGCATTACTTGTACGAGAAGAAGACCAAATATAATGGAATTGACGACCAAAACAGCCATATCGCAAATGCACAGAAAGAGCATTATCTGTAAATAGTACGAGCATTTGTTGTTTGTGGTGCACACAACAAACCTTATAGCACGAATTCTTCAGCTGAGTTAGAAAGGTTAATACGCAAGGAACGTATAGTATCTGCGAAATGCGCTATTTGTCAGTACATAATTTTCGACTACATACTTCACATACGATTCCGAACAGTATGGACCATAAGCCGAACACAATCCGCTCTTCTCCGAATTTTCGAGCATACAACACATCTTGAGGACTGCCGGGGAGAATACGTGTTTTGTATTGATGACGAAATGAGAACCTGCATTGGTATTCAGGCAACTGCAAACGAATCCAGAAAGGAAGAAATTGCGGGTTGGACATCAGGAAGTTGAATGATATGCTACTACTCTCAGAGGCTTTCAAAGGCAAAAAAATCGCGTGGCGACTGATGATCAACAGATGATTATTAATCTCTTAAACTCCATGGGGGAATGGAACGCGTTACGTTATCACGAAGAAAATGATACAATAAAATCGGATTACATGAACGCCTGCTATATTTACATTCTATACGCAAATGAGTCCACCGCAATTTTCTTTTTAGTTGAATGGAAAAACATGGAATTA
Organism: Diplogasteroides magnus; assembly: GCA_014805445.1. Lineage (NCBI taxonomy): Eukaryota > Metazoa > Nematoda > Chromadorea > Rhabditida > Diplogasteroididae > Diplogasteroides > Diplogasteroides magnus. The sequence goes on along the minus strand of JACMIF010001973.1, from coordinate 3,743 downwards.
AGCGTCAACGACTACTTCCGTCGACAAGCCTTCTCCAACAATCACTTGAAAGGCATTACATTTTTTTTATTATTTAACTATCCGCCTAATGCAGTCATTGCAGCCCTTCCATGCGACAACTTTGACCTTCGAGAGAGATAATCTTCGCAATTTCAGCAAGTTTCCAGGATAGTCTCGCTCTGAAGATAGTGTCCGTCTCATTTCTCCCTATTACTGCCAGAAAAGCCTTCTGTTGCCGAAAGAGTTCACCCTTCAATTTTTTTCAATTTGCGCTCCGTAGGAATACCAAACATCGAAATCATAGCTCTCTTTCATTTTTTATCTGTCTCCTTCAGCAGATATTAGTTGAGATGTGGGGTGTGGGGTGTATTTGAATAAACTCTGGCGCCACTCATTACAACCCGATGAGCTTGCCGTGGACGGTCGTCCACTTCTTCCTTCTTCTCTTCGCCTCATCGCTCGTCGATTCTTTAACCGTCGTTGATCCGGGCAAGTGCACAGCCGGCGATCAGCAGAAAGGTGCGGTATTTATCGATTGATCCTTATATGGACAAGACGCTACGCGCATCAGCCTTAGCTTGATTCAAGGGGGACAAGTAGAACAATAGAACAGTATTATCGATTGATTCTAAGTTACGAGCAGAAGGGTGTGATAGTATTAATTAGACGAAACGATCAGCAGGCAATATTGATTAGAGGACACGGCTGTTATCGATTGACTTAAAGGAGCGGACAGAGGGGTACTGTACTCGTCGATTGATTTAATTATTGATTGATTTGAAATTGAAGGAAAAAACTATTTTGATTATTTGAGCCTCCGACTGTACTAGGATCGTCGAGTGCTGGGGCGACGGCATCCTCTCCAACCATGTCAAGGTCTTCTCCAGAAATCAGAGGTTGGAATAAGGCGATTTCAGCGGACGGAATAAATGAACGGAGTAAACAATTTCCAGTTCGAACTACGCGTGCGTGGTGACGCTCACAAAGCTGACGAGCGGCGAGTATGTAGAAATAGCCGGATGCGTTATACCACGCGTCGCGGTCGTCATGTTTGGAGGGTCAGACTTCGTATTTGTTTAGTTACGAGCGCACGGCTATGGCAGAGGAGGTGCATATTCAAGTGGAGGACTATGTCTGCCTCCCGTACGACAACACGACCGTCAAGATCGTCTGCCCCGGACAGTACTGCGATGTGAGTGCAATTGCCCCGTTCCCGTGCACGGACCCATCTGCGTGCTGCCCAAGCCGCGTGCACTGAACTACACCGTTCTTGTGCTGCCCCAACAGCGTACAGCGCCTATCGCGTGCACTTCAGCGCAGTGTCGGCCTGCGCGCTCTGCCTCGAATCTGCGACCATAACTATCTTTTCACTGAAAACGGTCAGCCAATCAATCATAAATCAAAAATCGATCAATAATACAGAAGAGACAGATAGAAAGGACAAGGAGTGGGGAGTCATCGAGGACGACATCTACATGTTGTACGGAGAGTCGCGGTGAGAGACTACGAAGATGGACTACCGTAATCAATCGATCAAACGATTGCAGGTACAAGCTAACTAAGCTCGTTTCGGGAGTCCACATCGCACGACTGTCGCCGTTTATTCTCCCCTTTTTGCTGAATTCACATTGAATAGGTTGGAATTTGGTTCGAAGGCAGTAGATTTCTAGTCTCTGGAGATCCGAAAAAGTTGGAAGTTTCGACAAATTGACGGAGAAATTGGACCGAGATCTTATTTTTTTCGGGAATCATCTCAACTCCTGAGCAGAATTCTACCGTTTTTGCACAAACGAAATTTTCTAGTATCCGCTGGAAGAATAACGACATTCATCACGTTTTGGCTGCACTGTGCGATAAAACGTTTAATGAAAAATGAATTTGTGAAATATATAACGCATAATTGCAAGAAAATATATGATCTCCCGTACGGTCAGCCTGTCGTTCTGATTTCTCTATTCTCGCTTATGACGCTGTGCTCTCTCCCCACTGTCTAACCGGCAACTGCCATACATACTGACCGTGCACAATGATCACCGTTGAATCGGTGACTACTGCTGAATACTATAACCAACAACAACCTGATATTGAACCATTTTGCATCTCCAATCCGTGACTCTAGCTATGCCACAATAATGTTTCTAATATTTACATATGACGCATTTATCTGCAGACTTAAGTTTTCATTTCATCATTGTGGCGCAAATGTTAACGTAATGGCGCTCTTTTTTCCCACCCATTGAATCACTATAATACTAAGAACCTTCTTCACCTCCAAAAACTAGCCCCAAATTGAGTTGTGTTCCCAGCTAGAACTGTCATAGTTCAACTGTGGAAGTACATAAATTGCTTTATCTGGGACAGAAATCTTCTGCTCAGCGCAGAAACAGAATGAAATGAGTGATTAGTCAATTTCAACAATCGCATGGCGAATCATTTGTACATAATTTATTTAATACTGAAAGGTTATTGGCGCTTCGCAAATAAATTCACCGTCTGAATGAACTTATATCAATGTCTTGGCAAAATATGTAAATTCGACAAGTCATTTTTTCATAGATCTTATGGGGAGTAAATCATATTAGGTTGAGGCACAAGTTCTGGCAGATCGATTGCGCGACCTCTAACTCGGCGCTCCGACAAGACTATTCCGCGGGGCAAGGCCATCATATTAGGGGTTCCTCTTACTCTCATATCACAGCATACCGGTTGTTACCTCACAGTTCGTCAGTAAATAGGGCAAATGGGAAAATTTTGACCACTTCGCAGCTCCTCAACAACGGATTTCTCGATTTTTTCTGGAGTTTCAAGCAAAGCTAATATGCTAACTAGTGGGTTTTATCAATCATGGGAACTGTCCTCAGCATATCCTAGAAGGGCTTTGAATTCTGTGCTACGACTACGACGTTCTGATGGAAAAGGTAAAACCAGTCAAACGGGTGATGCTTTAAGAAATAAATGTACAGTTTGACGGAAAGGAAACGACATCAAACGATATTGGCGCAGGTTAATATTCTACTCGTGTACTGTCCATAATCAATAATAATTATGAACGTTGACACGTGTGAACGCAAATAAAAATAAAAATACATTTTTCGTGAAAACTGGTTATGTGCTAGTCGGAACCAGTTTTGATTTTCTTGAAAATGCATTCATTATGTCCTTTAAAACGAAGTGGCCGTATAACTTGGTAGTTAATTATAGTAAGGGAGACGAGTACTACATATAGCGCACACGTGTTCCTTGAACCGTTTACTATAGGAAAAGAACGAGAAAAGATATGCAAGAATTTGCCATATTAAAAAAATTGACAAATATTCTTACCGATGCTACCAGGATAAGGCACTTACAAGGGAAGTGCACTACCACAAGGTGAGCTATCGAAATTTGGTATATTAGGTTCGATAGGGCATGGAATGGGATGCTAGATCAGCCTTTCAGTTTTTGCGGCGGAGTTCTGTGGGACGAGAAAATCGATGAAAACTTTTTCACTATAATCAACGGCTAAACTTGCTGCAACCTTACAGTCCTTTGCAAGTTGCAGTGATTCCATCGGCCTTGTGGTATAGTCGTGAAAGCAACGGTCAACAGAGCGGAGTAACCCGGGTTCGGTGCCGCTGTGTTTCATTTTCGTTTTGCAAATGTTTCGAAATTTTTCCAAGTTTTTAAGGACGATGTAAAGATTTTTCCATTAAAATAATTCATTTATTCATTGTTTTTCGTTTAAAACATTTCTCGATTTTTTT
>JACMIF010001972.1:0-16888 GCA_014805445.1 Diplogasteroides magnus | reverse complement strand
AAAAGCGCAATTCATAAATTTTGTTATGCAAAGATCGCGCGTTAAAACTTTTCATTCTAATGAGGCGTGCGAAAGAAGTCGGTTTAACTCTCACGATAGATGAATGACGAGAGCGGTTGTTTAGTTGAAATGAAGAGGATCTTTTCGTATCATAACCACAAGATAAATTCGATTTTACAGGAGAGTTTGTGAAACTAACAGAAGGATGAAGATCATTAGCACTACTAACATGAGCACCACCCGGCCCGTCCTAGTACGAAGACGCGACCCTGTCAGTGAAGGGCCTTGCCTTCGCGTACCTGTACAGGGATACGTCCCTCACTCCCCAAACAATCTGCCCTGCCTCCTGATTCAACTCCTTCGCACGCTGCTTGGCTGCCCTTTCGAGATCCAATTCCACGCGGGTCAAGTCCCTCCTGATGTAACATCCGGGGAAATTCCTGAGAACAGAAGGCCTTCTTTCCCTAATACGAGCGAGAGCCATCGTGCGATGACCTGCCGAAGGCAACTCGATTTTAAGCGGACGACGCTTGTTAATGCGATCCGTAACAGGAGAAGTTTGAGGATGCCTGTGATGCTTGACCAAGCCAGCAGTGTAAGCTTCGCTTAGATAGGGAAGCTCAAGTTCTCTCACAAGCTCTGAAACGAATTTTTCATCTGCCTCTGCAGTGTCAGCACCAGAATCTTTCTCAGGCAAACCAATACATACAAGGCGTCTCGCCTTCTCCTCAATCTGAACCTCGTCGACCTTTGCCGCCACAACAGCTGCATATGTGAGTGCAGCGACAGAGGTCGCTGGGTCAGAAGAGGAAAGAGAAACTGGAGTGGGAGACTTGAGTGAAATCTCAACTCTAAGAGCAGAAACCTCAGTTCTTACCTCGGACAGTTCAGTCCTTAAACTCACAATCATTGCCGACTGCTCCTTGATCAATACAGTTTGCTCCTTGATGAGCTTCTCCAATGCTGCGTATCCAGAAGTAGACGACGGAGGAGCGTTTTTAGAGCCCGGAGGCTTTGTGCCCATAGGTCCAGTATTTGCCATTCGGGCAATTGAGATGACGAGAAAAGTTTCAAGGCCGGCGACTCAGAGAGCGCTACACCGCTCAACCGCTAGGGAGACTGGAATGGTGTGGAATGGACATGTAGACAGTATAGCAAGAAATGCAGCAAGTCATTGACAGAGAGGTGAAAGACGTGAGTTGCATGTACTTTTACGCCATAAAGATGAAATAGACGGATGCGCAGTGGGAATTGTGAGAATGTTGGCTGATTTGTCCATTATACCAGCAAATGTCCGTTCCGCTCGTGCCATTCCCCCATTCATCGTCACATCTTCTGACAATGAGTCAAGTTCCATTATTAATGCATTTACTGTTCTTATCAAACGTCTAACTTCCTCGGAGCGGTTGTCTCTTCATACTATAGACAGCTCTGCTGTGGTTAAACAAAAGACAAATGCCCTAGGGTTTCTAAAACGGTAATAAAGTGCATAGCTCATTCGTCTAATTCACTTGGAGATGTTGTCTATCGAACGCAGAGACAACCGCTCCTCGGAGATTAGACGAATGAGAAAAGCACTTTATTATCGCTTTAGAATCCCTAAAATGCACTAGTTGCATCGATAAGAGAATCCTACTCCAGATTGTGAGCAGCTGTGTTGTGTTTATAGCTACTAAAAAGAGTTGTATATAGTAGGGTGTCGCTTGCGAACTCTTTTTGGAAATAAAGTGCAACTCTGTCGTCTCTACGCATTGTTTACTCATTGCCCTTCGCTCATCATAGACAGTCGAAAGGAATGAGAGGGCAGAGAGCCATGTTGCACTTATTTTCCAAATTGCGCTCCCTACTTTCGAGTCATTTAGTGCATTCGTTATCTCTCTACTCACAGCGGTGCGGTCGTCTATAAAATGCAGAGATCACCGCATTGCTGAGAGTATAGACATGACGAATGCACTTATTGCCTCACAAGCGACATCCTATTGTAGAGCCCTCCAAATGAATACCGTTCGAATGCGAAAACTCGTTATGTCCCGCTAATTCGTCAACGGCATTTGTCTACAGCTGTGGGAGGCAACAGCTCTGAATTAATTAGAGAAACTGAACGAACTTTCGCATGATCACTCCATTTGATCCCTGCGTCTTAAATTCGCGATCATCTTGCGCGGTCGTTTTACCAATAAGATCGAACGACTATTCGATCGCGAAGGAAAAACGACCGCAAGACCACCAGGAATGAAAGACATGATAAATAGTGTCGTTTTGCTAAAACTATCGTTGTGCCCACCTTACTTGAGACCAGGGATCGCATTATGGAACGTTATTGACAGCCGTCCATTTCTATCCGCATAATTTTATTCCTAGAGGTGGTCTTTCACTTTGTAGAGACGACCGCTCGGAGTGAAGTTGGACGGTTAGAAATGGACGGTTGTCAACAACGTTCCATAAAGCGATCCATACTTGAGACCTTCCTTCCTTTTTCACCCTCTCCTGCCCATTTCAGAGGGGTCTACTCGTGGAGCAGAACTGTGCGTATATCGTCATCGATCGACTCCTAGAGCGATTGGCTTACTGTATCAAAAAAATAACTGTAATAGCTAGAAATATATTATTAAATTAGAGAAAATGCACTTTGTGAACAGATTCCGACTCATTTCGATGTATCTATTGCAGCCGCGGAACCTTCAGCGACAACGAGTTACAAGGTCAACATAACATGTTCATGGAGGAAAGGCAAGTAAAAGATCTCCGGCTAATGCGTATGCAACTATGAGTCATTCAAATTAACGCGATAATGTGGGTGTTAGGGGTTCTAAAACGGTAATAAAGTGCATTTCTTATTCTTCAAATCCACTCGGAGCGGTTGTCTATCGCTCGTAGGGACAACAGCTCCGCGGAGATTAGACGAATGAGAAATGCACTTTATTACCCTTTTAGAACCCCTAGTGGGTGTCATGTCATTTCAGTAGGGTATCGTATGCGAGTCGTTTAGTGCATTCGCCGTTTCTCTACTCTTTGCGGAGCGGTTCTTTCTGAATTATGGAGACAACCGCCCGCAGAGAGTAGAGGCACGACGAATGCACTAAACGACTCGCGTGCGACACCCTACATTTCAGGTAATCATGGGTACGAATAATATGAATGTGTCAAGCAAGCGATAAATTTGTGTATTGCCTGCTTGTGTTTGTATCAATCGAAGACCGCCCTTGATCCCCTGAGCTTATGCTCTATGCTTGCGGATAAATATTGTATTGTATTATTTGTATCATCTCCTGAGTCTTTACGGATAATTTTCTCATATTTGGAAGCTTTTATTGGAGAAAGACCGACGTCGAAAATGATGTAAACAAATATCAAGGTGCTGTGACGTAATATGCGAAGTCAAGTTACATTTTATCTTGATTTCTTGGCCTGCTCTGATATATCAAGAAGCACTTGAGTAAATCAGTTGTATAAAGCACGGTTGTATTTTGGCAAATTGCCAAAATAATGGATTGTTCTATCAATTTATGTGTGGATTTCTGAAGCGAAGAAATCATGTGTATATCACGCGAATTAGAAATGAAAGCATTATGCAGACAGGCGAATTGCAGGATGATAACATACAGAGTTGGCAGAATGACTAAAATAGTGCATTCCGTCTCTCTGTGTTCTCCATTAGGGTTTCAAAAACAAATAGTTTAGGTACCCCAAACGTTTGTATCTAGAAAGAGACCCGTTCTATTGGGGTGTTTAGCATATTGTCCCAGTTGTTTGGGGTGGGAGCGGTTGTCTCGGCGAAGGGAGAGGCGACCGCTAGGAATGAAGTTAGACGACTAGAAATGAACGCTGTCACTATCGGAGTCAATTCACGGTCTCTAATGTCAATATCTGAGTCAATTCACGGTCTCTAGTATCCATGTGGTTCCTTTCCGTTGAAACTGTCGGAGTGAAGAGACCGAAGAGGAAGGTGATTAAACCTGAATCAGGGCGATCTTGGTACGGTAAGCCAAAGAAAGAACCCTTTTGATTGGTCGTCACTTTAATGCTAACGACTTGATTGATTGTGAGCCGCATTCGCAGTTCAATTGGATACGATAACTGGCGACAAGTGCGGATTACTGTAAGTGTGACGAAGGGGCTACTCTCTCGTCACACTTACAGTAATCCGGCACACGGAAAGGATTACGGTAGCTCGAGAATGATGCATGGTTATGGTCAGGACTAGGAACGGAATCCAAGCATGTGTGCACATTTCTGCCGTCTAATAATTCCTTAGGACCGGTTGTCTATCATATGAGAGAGAGAGAGACAACAGCTATGAGGCAATAGACGACAGAAATGTGCACTTCTGCTTGGATTCCATTAGTGATCAAGACTCCTGGATTAAGGAGGAGTACAGTAACCACACTTACGGCTCCCGCCCAAGGGGACCAATGAAATGAGACGTCAAGAGTTCTCAGGTAAAAGCAATGTGTGATTCCACCTAGGGTGTCGTTGATGGTGTCTATACTTTCAGCAGCCATTTCGAACCATCTAATTCCACTCCGAGCGGTTGTCTCAGCGAAGTGAGTGACGACTAGAGTGTCGCATTCGGACATTCATTCGGACATTGGTTGACTTGCAAAGCGGCCTTTCGGACAATCATTCGGACATCAGTTGATGTCCGAATCATTTGCATTTATTCTAAGCGTTGTTCGAACATCGGGCGGCGTTCATTTCCATTTACTCTACGCGTTGTTAGAACCCTGGAAACAGAAATTAAGAGAGGCAGAGGGAAACAGAGGAAAACTGAGAACAGACGAAAAATTGAGAGAGGCTGAGGGAAATCCCTCAGTCTCTCTCTTTTTCCCTCTTTTCCCTCAGATGTTCTCAAAACCTTATGGTGTGCGAGTGGACCCTAGGTCTGCCGACCTTTCCTAATTATGAACGTCGAAACGACGCTAGCGATGAGCTCATCTTATAACGCACGCCGTTTTTATTTTACTTTGATTGTTTTAGTTAAGTTTTTAATTTCACTTTCGCCTATTATTTTTTGTATGCATTGTCACGTTGCCTATTGAGTAGAGTTCCCTTATCAATTGTACTTTTCACCTTTCTCGTCATTCTGCATTGGGGAGCTGTTGTCTATGATGAATTGAGAGACGAGCGCTCCCCAAAGCGGAATGACGACAAAGATGAAAATTACTATTGATAAGGGATCTCAACTCCTGAGTTTTTTATTATTTTACTTTCGCTTGTTTTCGTCAATGGTAGATGTGACCTAGACAGCGATGAGAGGTAGTTTTAAAAATGAGGAATGTACTTCCATAATGCGATCCCTAGTGACGACCACTCGGAGTGGAATCACATGGTGCGAAATGGCGGCTGTCAATATAGTCACCATTAGCAACACCCTAATTCTACCTCAAATCGAACTACAAATTAGATTTAAACAATGTCTTTTAATTTTGGATAGATTTCAGTGAGGAAGAGGCCAAAATCCGCAAGTCACATCCGTAAATTATCTCGGACATCTGCTCCTTATCAGCTGCTAATTCATTCGTGCGCTGCAAACTTTTCATTACTGAAACGGACAAGCGGCGTCTCGCTGGTAGGTCGCCAGCTACTTTTGACAAAGGTCACCACGGATCGCACTCTTACTGTTTTCTCTCACTTGTCTTTGTATTTCGTGTTGTAAATACATTGTATTTAATAAAAATAATTTTATTAATATTGCAAAATGTAATAAAAGTTAATTCGTCGCACTGTTGAATAATGGGAACACATTTCTGATGTGAAATGGCATTATTGCTATGTGATCACCCTAATAGTGACTTGGAATCGGTATTCAACTTAGGCAAGGGAATCTAGGTGGGGATCACAATGATTTAGAGGTGGGGGTCTATTCTGCGATTTATTCTTTTAGATTTATTCTGCTCATTACAAGTGGTGTTGGATGGATAAGTGACAAATATTTTTTTCTCATCAATAGTCGATAGTTAGAATACGTATTCCCTCGTCTACCCTGACGAAAGAAAGGAGGAGCACACAGTGGATAAAATGGGGGTGGTTCTCCTCGAATGCCCTTCAAACGTTCTTGCTGTATTTGGAACTAAAACTGTCGAATGCCGTGGAACACAGGTCATCCACGCTTATAACAAGGTTCGTACATATCCAGCACATTAACATATCGATGTGTTCTTTTGCCATTCATAACTATACTTGCAGGAACACCTCACTCCCATGGAACAAGAGATGGTCGACAACATGCACCACCGAGATGCAGAGGTGAAAAAACTGGAGGAAGACTACAGAAGATCCCGTCAGGATTGGCCCACCTATTTGAAAGAGAGTGTCATTGGATCATTAATTCATATTTCTATCTCGTCATTTTCTTGGTCGTATTCACCATTACCAGTGTAATCATTTCCCACTGTTGCTGTCACTATTATAGAACTAGTTTAGTCTCCAAATCCATTGCATCGTCCACCACTGGCACTGTCAATCATTCCTCTACCTGGCCTTCTGCTCCCCTCTTCAATTCCCCTGTCTAGACCCATTTCTGGTCACTATTAGGATAATCACATATCAATTGGGCGATTTCATTCGAGAAATGTATCACTATTTATTGTTCCCATTATTCAACAGTGCGACGAATTAACTTTTATTACATTTTGCAATATTAATAAAATTATTTTTATTAAATACAATGTATTTACAACACAAATACAACGGCAAGTGAGAGAAAACAGTAAGAGTGCGATCCGTGGTGACCTTTGTCAAAAGTCGCACACACCACGCACACTCAGTAGTTGGCGACCTACCAGCGAGACGCCGCTTGTCTGAAACGGTTCCTATTTTATTTTGCCAAACAATTCAATAGAATATATAATTACGGTGGAGTGTTGAGTATATACATAGCGTTTCACGTGGAAAATGTCAGTTTGCAATAAACTATAGGTGAAATGGCAGAAAAATTGTTCCTTTCCAGGTACCTTTTTTTCTTCTTTTTCTTCTGTAAGAGCGCCGGGAAAAATGGCTGCTGGCAACTTTCCTCTGGGTTTATCTATTCTATGTTTTATTTATAGTTTTGCCACTGTCATAAGCTTGTTAGTTCCCAATTGATTCCGAACTGAAATTGCTTCTTGTACTTGGAATGTAGTACTTTCCTAAATGCACAATTCTTGCACTTTGTTTAGTAATTTTTTGTTCTAAATGAATGAAAATGGATGCCAGAGCGTTTACTTTCGATCAGAGTCCTTGCAAATTCATGTCCGCATTATTTTCTTCCGTGTTAAGCCCGCAACTTCAAGCAATATAGACGAACGTTCGTAAACTAACAGCCACTTGCTGAAGCGTTTTGCTACGATGTTTTCAGATATATTCTTTAGAATTATGAATTTTTTAAAGATGGGAACACGGGAGCATTTCACTTTCCTTCTATCCGATAAGAAGAGGAAAGTACACGTCGACGCTTGTTTGGATGAGAAGAAATTGTGAGTTGCGCCTATTCTATTGTTATGGCAGTTGTTTTACATGTCTGCGACTGTTTCTCGTTCCGATGATCAACTTCACATTCACATTCTGCCTCTAGTTTCGGATACGTAAGTTTTATATTAAGGTTTTATTGCGGGGATTTTGTATTTCACGCCCTACATGTGATTGTTCAGTGAGGAACGATGTGAAGCAGTGAGAGCAGACATTTTGGTCAAATGGAGAACAGCCAAGGAAGCATATCAGGTTCCGTGCATAAACATTATTGTGGCCTGGGGTCTGGAGTGGGGTAGAATCAGTTCATTTTTGTGCGGAAATTTGATAAAAAAATTTCCGATAAAGTGCGGGGGGGGTGCCGTTTTTATTCGTTTTGTTTTAATTTCGAAGGATCATTTCGAAAGTTTAAAAATTGATCTTGGATCATGAAACCGGGACTGAAGTGTATCCCAATTTGGAAGATGTTGCGCTGAAAGTTTCTGCGCGGAGAATTGTGTTTGAAGTTGTGTGCCATCCATATGTGCGTTGGGCTGTAATAAATTACGGGAGCACCGTGCACGGATACATGCCATTTCTCGAAGATTCTCACGTTCGTTTCGTTTAAATTTACTTATTTTTCTTTCAAAGCACTAGGTCATGGGGGAATGCATACCAACCAAATATAAGACGATTGTAATTTTAAAAATTCGATTTATGGAACAGGGCCATGTGGTCAGACAATATGGCCCTGTTCCAAATAGTCAAAAGAGGGTCATAATGTCATTTGACCATTTGGCTCTGTTCCATAAATCGAATTTTTGAAATTACAGTCGTCTTGTATCGTGGCCCGTGTAACTTAATTTTCTTGACGGCCTCTAATGAAGCTCACAGGAAAATCACGATACCACTTTGCAAAAATATAAGGTTTCACTTTGCAAGACAAAAACTATCAATTTTTGCATTAACTTTAGTCAATCATCGCTGTTAGCACATTGCAAGTGACCGTGACAACTTCCGAGTACTTCCTGTACTTCCGAGGATGCCCCCATACGAGTATTTTGATCATTGCAGAGTCAAATGTCCCAATTGCTCGCGCGATACCAAAGTGCCAAATGGGCAGACAGTGGCAGTTAACTACGCACTCCTAGGTAAGGTTTCTTGATGAAAATATTTTAAAATATCCACAATTCTATAAATAATTGGGCAGGGAAAGCAAGCAGAAGTGCATTTTTGTGTCGTCTAATTCCATCGGAGCGGTTGTGCCTCTCACGCGATGGACTACCGCTCCAAGGGAATTAAACGACAGAGAAAGGAACATAATTCTGCTTTCCCTACCCTGATTTCCGGGTACCTCAACTATCAGCTGAAACCTAAGGACTTACAGGGCACAGTACGTTTCTAAAAACATCGCGGACAACGGAGTCATGGGGACCCCGTCTATGATGTCGGGGTCGATCTTGGCCCTTGTCGCAAGGCCAATCCACAGCTTCTGACGGCTGTCGACCTGGATGGTTGCTCTCTTTTGCCACGCTCCTTTGCATCGGGTCTGCAAATGATATCGCGTGTAACTCTGTTGCGTCAGGGACATTTGCGCCATAATTGTTAAATGGCGCATGTATCCATTTCACAATTACGGCGCAAATGTCAAAGACACACTAATGTCTAGTAACAACTCACGGCGTAAGAGTCGGCGGCAACGAGGACGAGGAGTAGAAAAACAAACTTGCCGGCGGAGGGCATTTTTTCTGTGTGTGACTGATATGGGCGACTTTGGGTATGTATGCCGCCCCGCCCCTTGGTGCAGTGGTACACTACAGCTTCTCATCACACTTCAAATTCACATACAAACACTTTATCAGCAATTTTTTGAATGTACAGTAAACGGAGAAAATTTTTTGAGAAATGGACATTAGTGCCGTAAAAAAAGTCCATTTTTCGGCCGGAAATGGGAGCACCCTGCACGGATCCGGTGGGAGCAGCCTGCAAAAAAAATTTCATCACGATAGCTGCACACGTATGGCCCGAATCCATGAACACGGCAACTCGTTTGCCGGACAAAGTGGCGTCATTTGAATACGGGAGGATTTCCGGCAAGCCGCTCCCCCTACTAAAATGATGTCATGTTTGCCCGGCAAACTGTTTGCCGCGTTCATTGATGCGGCCTCTTGTTTTGATAATTTAACCCTTGTTTTAGGCGGAGCAGGTAGTGCCTGAGTGGCTACAGGCAATGCAGGGATGTGGAGGCGGAGATATCGGAGGAAATGATGAAGAAGATTGGTGAGAATGCATGATGAAAAAGTTGTTTGTGCAATTATTATGGTATATAAGGTGTAAAATATGTTCTCTTAAAGAGTTTTTGTTGTTTCGTTTAACAATTAAATGCTTCCGTTAGTGAAAGGATAAGACGCACACGTACTAATTGCATGCTCGATATTGTCAGTAATATTCAGTGCTTATAGTGCAGTATCAGTTAGTGCTAGTCGAAAAATAGTTATCTATATGTGAGAGAATAAAAGACGTGGCAATCTGAGCCAAATCGGAAGTGTCGTTTTGGAACTCGGGTGTTTTAGAACTGGGACGTTGGGAACTATTGAAGTTTCCAGTAGTTCTGGACCAATCGTGATGGTTCCTTACATTATTGGAGTCCAGTTCGAAAACGGCAGTTATAATTTGCCCCCCCCCCCACCCTGGGTGGACAGAGGTATTGAGACCTGATTGTCATATCTTTTATCATCTCACAAATTCTGTGAGAGTTTGGGCGGAGGATGTTCAGAATCAGTTGTTACGGCCCTTCATCTATGCCACTCTATTCTCTTTTCGCATTTCCGTAATAATGTTTAATATGATGCACTCATCGTCAGTTCTAACTTATCCCAATAAAATATTTTGCTCGCTTCCGTTATGAATTTTTTCCTATGCGTTATCGCGCAATCAGTTATCTCTCTAGAATGTTATAATTTTCCTACTTCTACAAGATTTATTCTGCTCATTACAAGTGGTGTTGGATGGATAAGTGACAAATATTTTTTTCTCATCAATAGTCGATAGTTAGAATACGTATGTTTCGTGGTGTCTGGTACTTTGCTAGAGAATCCCCAGTGAAGTTCCAAAAATTTGCCTGTTGTATTTTCGTTAGAATCGCTTGGGAAACGTCTCGTATTCTATGAATTAGTTTGTTTTTTTCAGATGAGCAATCGGTCGAATTTTCCCTATCCGTTTCCAAATTTTCGACCCGAAGATTTTACTATTCCACCCTCCGTGGTAAGTGTTCTCTCAACAACTGAAAGATTCGATTAGGAGCTCAACAACTTAGATGTCTGTTATGCTGAGTAGGAAAGCGTAGCTTGGGCATTGTTAGGTCTGCGGCCGATTAGGATTAACAGTTTTCTTCGTTGGAGCAGGTGTCGGTCGAGTATGAAGTTTGGTAATATTATCGATTTTGTGGGGTTCCCGAGTTATGCTGCTAAATGTTAAAAAATGTGCGATATCCCCCTTGATAAATCCTAGATACATCACTGGTTACGATCAGCAATGCGCAGTAGGGTGAACAAAGCAGGGCAGTGATTGACAGCCGATATTTCTAGCCGTCTAACTTCATTCCGAACGGTCGTCTCGGTCAAGTGAGAGATGACCGCTCGGAATGAAATTAGACGGCTAGAAATGCACGGCTGTCAATAACTACCATGCTTTGTTCACGCTAATGTGCAGGCCGCTTTGCAGGTGACGACGATGCAAATCGAAGTAGACAGTCTAAATAGAGTAGTGGAAAGTTTAAATAGAGTATTGGAGAGTGTAAATGGAAGATTGAAATATGAGGTGGGTCTTTAGCCGAAACGCGTGACTCCATGCGTCGCGGTTGGGAATTATTGTTTCATTTGAGGAAGAATTTAATCGCGATATATGTGACAAGTTGGGGAAGGTGGAAAAGGACAAGGAGTGGCAGCAGAGAAAGTTCGTCGTTTTGATAGATCTTATACAACAATATTCATTTGAGGATTTGGCTTCTTGAAGAGGAATTGAGAAAGAGTCGAAAGTGTGAAGAAGAACTCAATCGCAGTCTCGCAGAGAAGGTGAAGAAGTTGGAGAATGACAACGAAATACAGCAGGAAAAGTTCGTCTTTATGATATTAATAATGATTTATCTACATTGATACCAATGCAACTCGAGGGAAAAATAGTTGAAACAGTTCTAAACACGAATAACTGCTAAATATCTTGAATATGGTTAAGATCAGAATGGGGATTGGGGGGAATGTCCATTTATACATATCCAATCCATTCGTCCCAAAATGGGCTAGATTAATCGCATAGATAGACTGAGTAGAGTGGCTGTGACGAGGAAGCAGCAGCGACAGTAGCCAGGGAATGGCGATTGACTCACTCTCACACGGAATTGACATGAGACATGGAATAGGGTCGATGGGATGAAAGGGCAGAGAGAGTGTGTATGAAAATAGATATATAATGGATTGTGAATTAATTATTATTGCGGGGAAAGAGAGAGAGGAGATAGGCAAGAAGTGTGTGTATGTATCTCATTCCAAATAAGATGAAAGTGTTGACTAGTATATCCTGTATCCCGCTACCCTTCAAAAGAAGCAGCGCTGATTGCGGAAGTTTTGTGTATAACCTCGAAATGCGAAGTTTGAAAGAATTCTGTATCCTCGATCTTATACAACAATGTTCATTTGAGGATTTGGCTTCTGGAAGAGGAATTGAGAAAGAGTCGAAAGTGTGGAGAAGAACTCAATCGCAGTCTCGCAGAGAAGGTGAAGAAGTTGGAGAATGACAACGAAATGCAGCAGGAAAAGTTCGTCTTTATGATATTAATAATGATTTATTTATAATACATTGATACCAATGCAACTCGAGGGAAAAATAGTTGAAACAGTTGAATTCTGTATCTGGCTTATTGATGAGGAATTGGCACAGAATCGACAGTCTAAGGAACAACTCTATATTATCCTCTCAGAGAAGGTGAAGAAGTTGGAGAATGGCAACGAAATGCGGCAGGAAAAGTTCGTTTTTATGATAAATCTTATGCGATCATCTTCATTTGAAGATCTGTCATCTTGAAAAGGAATTGGCGCTGAGTCGACAGTCTGAGGAAGAGCGGAATTCAAGGGAATCGAGAGGCAGAGGAGAAAGGAACAGGGAGAAAGACAGAGACGAGAGGGAGAGGATCACAGAGGATGTGGATGAGAGAAGGAAGAGGCTAGTCTAACTTTTGCAATTCATTTTTTATTTGTTATTTTAAAAATAATAAAAATTATGTTTATATTTATTTATTATTTATTTAAAACTACTTGATGTAGAAATGATTTGTTAATTTAGCAGCGACCTCTAATTGTAAGAGAAAGTCTAGTGGAAATCCAAGCGTTTCGGTGTGAAACCGTTGCACCAACAGAAAGGTTAAATTATGTACAATGTGTTTTTAAGAAATCCCGAGACTTGTCTCAAACGGCCGCGCAGTACGGAAAGGAACGGATCGAAGGAAGGCGAGGTGGCAGTCAAGGCAGTCAACATTTCTTGTTCTCAATCCGCCCCATTGCCGCTGCATTCACCCACGGTAGAAGTCCAGAGCCGTCCTACCTCGAAGAAGCCACTCATTGTGGGTGTTTATAGTTAAAAAAATTATTTAAAATTTTATTTTCGTTTTAAATTGAAAAGTGATTGATGGGGAGGATGCGATGCCTCTCAAAATGAATTGTTCAGCGAATACTGAAGCAGATACTTTATCTTTGCATTACAGGGTAAGCGCTCTCGCCACACGAACCGCCTCGTCGGCGTTGAAGCACAGAGAAAGGGAATGGAGCCAAATAGCGACAAGAATACGGTGGGTACAGTTCTTCGATAATCGATCGGGCAAGGATATGCGATATTCCACGATATTGATTGATTTTGTTGTACTGTACTTTAGTCTTCTATTATTCAGAAAAAGAAGAAGAAGAAGTCAAATGGTGAGACAGCACCCGCCGAACAGAAACGCGCAGAACAAAACGCCTCTTGTAGGGTAATCCAGAGGTGAGATTGGGGTCACTGTAATGGATCTTTCGTAACACTGACATACCACATTGAGCATTTTAAGTGTGATTACAGTAAAGATTATGATTACGGTAATTACGGCTTTATAATTTGTGATTACGGCAAGTTTCAATACGTCCATTCTTCACTGCTGCAAGTCTGATTACGCTATAATTAAGTTCGACCCAAGAAGCGGGCGCGGTGGCCATCGCTCAAGAAGGTGCGAGCATCAACCTCTTCGACCCCCTTGACTTACAGCCGAGGCTCGTCGATCATGGAATCACGAAGGAGGAGGGAGAGGATACGGTAGAATAATTCTTGATTTTAACATGCAAAATGTTTGTTAAGGGATATCCGAATACGGTAGTGAGTCCCGCGAACAAAAGCCACCAACGGGTTACGGTTGCTATGCAAGGAGATGGAGAAGTGAAGGAAGCACCAGAAGAATAATGTAGTAATGATTACCCATTATTCTCATTAATGACTAATGAGAATAATGGGTAATCATTATGAGAATATTGATGTGAATAGTAATTATTGTTGAGAATAATGTGAAGCAATAATGACTTCAGTCTGGGTAAGAACGTTTTATTGTCTTTTAGTGATGTTTGAGTAACGATTGTACTTGTAGCAATATAAAAACAGTTCTGCATAAATGATTCTTTTGTTTTCTGTCCTGCCTGATCAGAAGGGGTAATTCAAGCCCTTGAAAAAGTATTTGTTGTCATATTGATTCATCTTGATGTTTTAATTCCTGTTCTTGGATACTGTATATAAGCTTCAGTCTTTCCTTGTGCGACTACAAATTCGTTCGACAATGAAAGATCTCTTTGTTGGCGAAGACAGAAAGCAGTCGAAGGTAAGTGAGTTTTGAAATAGAAATTTGAAATATGCTTTTAATAATCTAGACAGAGTGAATCCCAAAGTTCATTCCATCTCTACTTTGCTCTCATTCACACGGTTGTCTCTGTCGCAGAGTCACGACCGCGAGATAGAGAGTGCAACGAGATGGGATGGACTTTGGGACTCATTCTGCCTACACTGGCTAGTAACCTTCATTGTGAACAGGGAATGTTTATAATTCACAGAAAGTAACCGATTCCCTGCCTAACCACTTACCTATAAATGATTCCAACCGTCAACTGGGATACTCTAACTAGTATGTTCTTTTGTAGACGGAAGAGAAGGGAGAGACGGCTGTTGTTGTTGGCACTACAGTCGAGGAGCCCCTCGACCTCGTCAGACTGTCTCTGGACGAGAAAGTCTACGTCAAGATGAGGGACAACCGAGAAATTCGAGGAAAGCTGCTGGCATTCGATCAACATCTCAACATGGTATACAGTCGAGTTCCTCTATTTTTCTAGTTATTTGCCCTCCCTCCGGGATTGAGATTTAGTAGGATCTTGCCATGAAATGTGTTGAATAGGAGAAAATGGCCATGGAGCAACGGTCTCGAGGTGTGTGTGACATTTTGGAACTTTCACCAGCCATTTCATTTCCCATTGCTATTAAATTTTACCGAAGTGAGAAGTGCTCCATTGTTAATCCACAAGGTCAATATTCCAAAAGGTTTGAAATATTGACCTTTCCGATTCCAAAAGGTTTGGATTCATTCTGTCAAATTTACTCGATTTTTTGTCACGGTTCCCAGATGCCGGTTCGCAAATGTCTGGTTACCCTAGTGAAAGCTCCAAAATGTCAAACGCCCGTCTCGAGGCTGTAGGCTTACATGAGTATGATTGTCGAAAACAATTGAAGTCACTCTGCAGTTGTTATGTGAGGCACTCAACATAGTCTTTTCTATTGAAAGCACTCTACACGCACAATTTTGGCACGAACCCCCCCGTATGCTTCAGTGAAATCTTCAATCAAACTCTTATAGAATAATTGCTTGAGGTGCTCTCGCAGGCTGAGGAGACCGTGACGACAGTTGAGGTGGACGAGGAATCATTCGAGCAAGGGTACAAGCACAGCAAGAGACCGATTCCAATGGCCTTCGTGAGAGGAGATGGTGTCATTCTCGTCAGTCCACCAATGAGAAATGCTTAAGGAGAGCATCATCTATCAGTAGTAGGAACACGCTTTAGAGGAGGAATTATTTCGTTTCTGTATCCATTCTTAGTCTATCAATTAGTTATACTGATTATTTACCATAAAAACTCGGTTTCATGTTATCAACTTCTTTTTCTGCATTTATGCATGATGTGGTTGTCCAACTGATGAAACAGCTTTGATTATTGCATTGTGTACTTTTGCCGAATGTTCATGTTGTTGTTCATGAGTCGATACCTGTGAACGACGCTTCTCCCTGGTGTTGTGCGTAGATCTGATTATCTTAATCTTTGCTCTGCGGAATTGAACAGCAAGAGCGGTGGAGCACATACAGTATGTAGCGCGTCAGTTTGCAATCGCCCTTGATGTTCACGGTCGAATACGCGCGCTCGTTGTCTCTTGTTATGCGTCGTTTCGTGTTTCAAAACACTCTTGGCCAATGGCCGGCCACTGATTTTCCGTTTTACCAGTGCCCAAGAGTGCAGTCAAAACGTGTCGGAATACTGTAGTTTGTTGAAATTTCGAAATATCAGACCTATAAATTGCAAACGACAGCAATGACGATGTCAGGGTCAAGTTCAACGCGCGCGGCGTGATCTACCGTGCTCGCGTGCACGTGCATAGCTATAGTTGTATCTGCGTCTCTATCCTGCGCTCTGCGCTCTCACCAATGTCCGCTTGCGAAATCCTTTCGGCCTTCCACTTCTGTGATTACAGCTGTAACAGTTCTGTTCTTGCTGCCTTTTCACTTATTATGTCATTCAAGTCTTTCTATGCTATAATTTAAAATTAATTTGCCTCTTCTATAAAAGTCGGTTTCTTTCAAACGATTCACAACGTCTCCCCAGCGTAGATAGTGGGAATTTCGAAATATTAATGACACTTAATATTAATGACCTGCCGTGTTGTACGTATTAGGGCTTCTAGACTTGTACATTTATCGTCATTTCGATAAATTTGTTCTTATCCGCAGCGTTGTTGTCTATCATTGGGTGAGACAAATTAGCTGCTTAGACGAATGGCGCAAATTTGCCGATTCAGATCCTCTGGTACGCAGAATTGGATATTTTGAAGCAATTTGCCAGAATTTTTGACCCCCCCCCTATCTGTGGCCGTATGCAAGAAGCTTAGCCGTCGGCTAACCTTAGCCGGCTAACCTTAGCTGACTAACCTTACCTTAGCCGGCTAACCTTAGTCGGCTAACCTTACCTTAGCCGGCTAACCTTAGTCGGCTAACCTTACCTTAGCCGACTAACCTTAGTCGGCTAACCTTACCTTAGCCGACTTTACTCGATTTTTTGTCACGGTTCCCAGATGCCGGTTCGCAAATGTCTGGTTACCCTAGTGAAAGCTCCAAAATGTCAAACGCCCGTCTCGAGGCTGT
>JACMIF010001971.1:0-14895 GCA_014805445.1 Diplogasteroides magnus | reverse complement strand
CCCCCCCCCCTTCTCGTTTTTCTAGCCGAATGCGCGTTACCAGCTGCCGTTTGGTGTCCGGTTCGCAGACGTGTCCGCTTAGGCGATGGGACAGGGAAGGGGAAGGGACAGGGAATGGAAATGTACCGGCTGTCACCAAATGGTTCATTGTGGGAAATCTCTTCTTGACACAAGCAGATACATCTCGGAATACAAGTGCCTGTACATGAAATGATAAGAGGAAGAAATGGAATGTTGTACCTGAGTAAGTACAAGGTATCGGACGATATTCCTTCTCAATATCCTTGTTTGGTCGTCTATTCCACTTATATTGGCTGCCACTAGAAGAGCTGGTCTGCAATGGTATGTCATCTCTTGAATGGATTCATCTACAGACGTATCGATCCATCCAACATTCTGGAAGATCTCCCACCATCTGGAGTATACTGTAGACACATAGAATCCCAACATAAATGTCATTGGAATGAATTCAGAATAAGTATTGAAGAATACACAAATATCCTCGAAGAACCTTCAATGTTTTGAGTACACATTCTTATTGATTACTCACTCTCTTTGATGATCTGACATGAATAATCGATAGAGAATAGAGAGAATTGCATAGAGTGAACTCCATAGCAAAAGATCATGCCAAACAGACTTCCATATTGAACCTTTCCATCGAAAGAGAAGTTTATATAAAGACCAGAATGATGAAGTGGCTACATCCAGTGAATAGGTCACTGTCATATTTGGAAAGGGAATGAGAAGTGAATGGAAGAGAAGGCAGTTGATCCAATGAGAGGATTACTTTCAATACAAACGGTGCAAGATGCGTCCCCACACACGCAAAGTGATAGTGATAGTGACTATTCATCATATTACACTATTGTCACCTGGGTACTTTTGTAAGTGTCCAATGCTTCTTGTCTCTATGAGAGAAGAGTTCTCGTCTATTCCCATTTGTGGACTGGCTATGTATTGGAGAGGATAAAAGGGATAGGATGAGCCATCCCTCCCTAGTCTCTTCCTTTCCCTGAGATGGAGTGTAAAGGAGAGTCTGCTGAACAACGTGAGCTTCGAAGGGTTGCCTTTGTTGCTGTTGTAGTATCAACTGTAGCTGTTATTGCTGCTGTTGTTACTCTTCCTATGCTATATTCTTATGTAGCATCATTCCAATCTCATCTTATCATTGAGACTGATTTCTGTAAGGTTTGTTCATTCCATTACATTCCCTCCTTTCATTCTTTATTCATTCAGACAAGAGCAAGAGACATTTGGGCAGAGATCCATCACATTGATGATCCTCATCTTCAACGTGCTAAGAGACAGTATGGAAGCAGTCCACCAGGTACAGTATCCCTCTCTCCCAATCAGACAATTCCTCTCAGGATACGCTGCTCCTGTCGTGAATGCAGATGCTGCAGCCGGCTGCTGCTCCTGCCAACAGGGTCCTCCTGGTCCTCCAGGACCTCCAGGAGACAATGGACCTGAAGGAAATGATGGAGGAAATGGACACGATGGACAGGGAGGAAGAGATGGATCCATTCTTGTATCTGCTGTACCTGTAAGAATATCTCCTTCTATCCAGTCACATATCTCTCAATCCAGACTCAACCATGCATCATCTGCCCTCCCGGACCTCCTGGACCTCAAGGAATGAGTGGAAACAAAGGACCCACAGGACCAAAGGGAAAGTCTGGACCTTCCGGAAAGGACGGAAAGGCAGGAGCAGCTGGAATGATTGGATCTATTGGAATGATGGGTCCAGGTGGAAGACCAGGAGTTCCTGGACCACGTGGAGCACCAGGAAGAGTTATGCAGGTGAGGAATACATGATGAAACAGAATGAATGAATTGTTGATTGAAGGTGAATGGACCTCCTGGCCCCATTGGAAAGAAGGGACCTCGTGGTGCTCCTGGACCTCGTGGAGAGGCTGGATTCGATGGAGGATCTGCTGATGGAGCTCCAGGACCAAAGGGAAATCCTGGACGTCAAGGACCTCCCGGACCTTCTGGTCCCCGTGGAGAGGCTGGACGACAGGGACCAAAGGGACTTCCTGGATCATGCGAACACTGTCCCATTCCCCGTACTCCTCCTGGATACTAAACAACGGAAGAATGTCATTCCATTCGAAGTGGAATACGAGAATAAAGACACTAATAAGCGACCACAATGAGTCATGTTCTATCATTCAAAGAAACAAAGGGAAGCACTTTGGGTGAAAGAGAAAGTTGTTTCTGCTGGATCGTATTGGCTACGGAAGAAGAAAGGGAGAAATGCCGGATATTGAGGGAATGCAATGAGGGAAAAAAGAACTGTATAAGGGACAATGGAAGAATGCAAAGGGGATAAGAGAGTATTGAATGGCAATGATCAGTGAGGCATAGAGAGGGGAGGGAATGGCACTTACAACTGTACACTCACTTGACTATGAAGGACATTCTCTGTATACTCGTATATTTCATCTATCAAGGTATCATTCACTTCATATCTATCTTCATAATCTCTTTAGTCGAGGGACAGATCAATCTTGGACAGTTCAATCTTCAACAGGGAAACAATGGAGTGTGGGATCTTGGATTCAATCAAGGAGGAAGTATTCTTGGATTTGGAGCAGATCGAGGATTCAATGCTCAAGTGGGGGAGGGAGTATTTGGACTCACTGGTATACACAATCACTGGTTACTGTTGATGAAAGGATGCAGGTAATCAAGGAGGAACAGTTGGAGGACAGAGAATTGGAAGTGATTCTGGAATAGGAATTAGTCCAGGTGGACTCAATCTAGGAAGTGCACTCAATGTAGGATTATTATTCGGTCATTGAATCACTTTTACTCTTATAGTTTGGAAATGGACAACCATCCACTCAACCTACTGGAGATTTCACATCGTTTATCAAAGGAATAGAAAGTTTCTTCAAGGGAATCATTCCACAAGGAACTTCAGGAGTTAATGAAGGAAGTGGAATAAAGGGAATGGAAGGAGTGAGTGAAGGAATGGAATGAGACAAAGGGTCAAATGAAGATTGAGATGCAAATTGTTACTGCAAAAGATGGAGATGTAAGAAGAGAAGAAAAGGAAGAGCAATTACTTCTAATGAGTACTCCTGATGGTATGAATGCAAGTAAGTGAGAGGGACAATCATTCCATTCAGTTCATCTTACATCTATTCCATACAATCAATCACAATTTGTGCCTTCTCTTATTGAGAAAAGTCAATCAGAAGAAAGACAAGTGGAAGACTCTGACATCACTCAGTGAATTGAGACTCTTCCATAATAGGATTGTATGTATTGTCTGTACAAAAGAAGAACATATTTATATTAAATCTTCTAAGCAACAACAAAACAAATGACGCCAAGCGACTGCACAACATAAACAAGATGAGATCCATCATTTAGGAGAACATTTAGCGACCAAAGCAAGAGCAATGTACAATAGAATACATTATCTTTTCTTATTCTTACTCTTCTTTTTGTATGCTCCTCCATAATGATTATCTGTGTTATGAGTGACCCTTCCCTCTAACTTCTTCTCTACATTCACTCTTGTATTCTCTCCATTGATTGCTCTTGCTGTACCCAATGCAGCCTCTCGATCTATAATCACACGCACTCATCACATACAAACGGAGTCTTACCATTGAATAGTGCATTAGAAAGGGAAAGAGGAGTCTCCTTGGGAGTACTTCCATTCAATACAGATGTACTTTGTGTAGGGGGAGTAGCATCCTTTACATATGCGTACACTGTAGTATCCTATAAGAGAGACTTGTCTTCATTCATTCTTCCATTCACTTACCATCACTGCTCCTGTGGGGGCATCATCCAATTTGGGAGGAAGTCTTCTATTGAAGAATTCATTCAAGAAATCGGCCATTGTTGAGAGAAGAGTTTGGAGACATGAAGGAGGCTTAAGAGAAGAGATTAAAGGATAATGGAATAGAAAGAGACCTTTGGTATAAGATGAGTGAGTGATACAGCAATAGGGAATAGCATACAACATTGAGTCAGGACACTCTCAGTCTTTACAGCTCTTCTCACTGCTCCTGTTATGTTATTCTCATCCCTCAATACAATCATTAAGTCAATACTACATATACAGTACTCACTTCTCATCGGCTTCTCTACTCGCCCATTTCTCTCCTTTTCTCCATCCTTCCATTTCCCTCTCCAAATGTTTCTTTGCATGACTACAGAATAGAGACAACAACCATTGTGCAACCCTGTACATGTCTGTCCTTCCTCTCAATCATCTCTATCCTTACTTTTCATCCTCTTTTCCTTCTCCATCACACAGATATGCCACTTTCACAGCCCGTGCAACAACATGGAGAACTCTTTGACTATCGAGACCTCAAAGGGAATACTGTAGATGAATAGAAATGAGTGATTACTGTGATAGATGGCTGTGTTCATCCTCTCCACTTTCATTTCAATAGCTGGATCAAGAATGGCAATCAATTTCTGTAACGTGTCATCTCTTCAGCTACCGTATCCCTTACAGTACCTGAGTGAGTGGAATGAATGCATCCAATTCCTCTACTTTCCTTGCACTTCTTCCCACATCAACCATTGCAAGACTAATCTTATCGACTAGATTGTCTTCTGATGGAAGAAGAGACACTCCTACAAGTGAATAAAGAGGAAGGAACAATATCAGACTGACCTTTATCCAGGAATGTCAGACCAAAAGGAATATCCCATAGTGAGATTTCGTATAGAGAACGAAGGAAACATTCGACTGGATCAAATTTAGAGCAAACTACAATCTGTTCAAAGTTTTCAGTATTTTCCTTCGAAAGACAAGAAAGAAGACCAGATGGAATCTAAAGAGGAATACAATTGAGAGTGAAAGGAGGAATAGAATACCTCTCTCTTTGGTTCACGTAGAACAGGACCAAACCATTCAATAACAGCTACTTTAATGAACCTCAATGGAAAGAATGGATAATGGAGGAAGAGGATGAATACCAGTATTGAGAAGATAGACGATGGAGAATCAATGAACAAGAACCTTGATCCAATACAATACAATCTTCTAAATGTGGAATGAATGAATGAATGATATCATCCTCATACCCTTTAACTTCGCTCCCATCTGTTTCAATGCTTTCTTCGATAACTCAAACTGTTCCAATCTCTTTGCTTCTTCTCCTTGTATCATACTATCCACAAGTGCAATGACCAATTCAGGGGCACGCACTTTACATGAATCTAAAATGGATGACACATTGACTGACAATTAGGCATATACCGTACTTTCAATACTCTCTCCAACACCAGATGTGAAATGAAAGAGTGATAACTTCGTTTCGCCGACGGAGAATAGTCTGATGATAAGAGATAGGGCAAAGGAGATAAGATGCTTAATAGTAGCGAATGAGAATGATTGAGAGTCAAATTGAATGCAACCTCTTTCCCAGAAAACAATCCTTCTTTATCCTTCAGGATAAAAGACTTCCATGCAAGGTAAGCAGAAAGAATAGGAATATCTGTAGCTGAAATGGAATAAGAATGTAAGGATTGAGAGGGAAGAGACTTACTCATATTTCTTCTTTTTATTCGTGTAAGAGAAGAAATGAGATACACGAGATCATCCCTTTCACTATGAGAAGTCAAATCAGCACTGTCAAAGACTCCGTTGAGACAATTGAAGATGAGACCACAAGGGGATGAAGGAGGACACAAGGCACACAATGAAGGAGAAGAGGACAGTAACTGAAGGGGGGATTACGGTAGACAATGAATGAGGACTCACTTTTGTGACACAACTCACGATTCTTCTGTCATGAAAGGCCTGTTGAAGGAGTCGAGAGACTGTTTCCATTGGAGAGACCAATGACAACCAATGGAACTAAAGGGGGGGGGGAATGGAATGGAATAGAGTGTCAATACTCACTTTGTCCTCTAATTCCTGTGCTTTCAATGGATTCTTCTGTAGTTCTTCGTGAGATGCCATTTCATTGATCAGAGCAGTAATGGCATTATTTCTTTCAGGAATGAGTTGGGAGGAAGAAGTAAAAGAGGGAAGACATCCCTAAGAGATCAACTCATATCAATCCATATAACATACAGTACAAATGTCCTGATGTGCATTTGGTGAAAGTTGTGAATAAGGGTGTCTCTTAATGGAGAAGAGAGAAGAAGACAACGAAGTGAATACATTGCAGACTCTTGGAGACGAACATCTCGACCAGCCAGAACTGAATCCCATACTGGAATCAATCTGAATACATATCATATGATATAGAGAAGAAGGAAGACTCTCACTTATCAAACATAGGCAACACTTGTTCCATCTTTAGTCTTAGTCCATCTTCAAACGGTCCAAGATGAATTCTATGACTCTCTAGACATGCATTTCCACTCACAATTGCATCAACCAACTGAAGATGAGACTCAACCGATTGAATGAATGAATGAAACCTGTTGTAAATGAGAGATTGCCGTTGTGATTCTTTCATCTTCCTCATCAATAGAATCATCAGTCATTGAGTATATAGCAGTGTCCATTCTTTCATTATGACAAATTACACAAGGAGAAGGCGAATCACGACCACACAAATTCATCTCAACATACGCCTTTTCATAACAAAAGTATTACAACTCACAGAATTCCATGAAGCAATCAAATCATGAGGAAGACTGTTCAATAGACGCTTATCTAAACAAATCATTTGAATTACCATTCTTTTCTCAACATACCCTTCAATGTCTCTATAGCCTTCTCTACATCCTGTAGTGTGTTGGTCATTCGATCAACAGTCGATCTCGAAAGGAGCCCATCGATGTCCTGAAGGGAAAGGATACGGTAGACACTCGATCGGATATCATTCATCTTACCTGCAGAACAAAGATTTGCCATAGAATGGCGATGCGACGTAATAAGACATTCATGTCCTTAGAGGGGAGTCTAAAGAGATTAAATAGGATGAGAGGATGGATTTGAGTTGTACCCTTTAGTGAAATGAGTAGTGAGGGCAGTCTGTATTTCCTTGTCTACAGATAGAGCCAATCTCTCTCCCAGATACGATGCTTCATTATGCAATTCAGGATCCATCCATACAGAAGAGAATACCGAGAAGAGTAACAAGTTTAAATGAAGATCAATACTTTTCGTGCCATGTGAATACTCCTTGGTCCAAAGTGATATTCTATGGCCGACTTCCCTGTTGTATACAGCTCAAAGCCGCCAAGAACACTTTCCTCGAAATTACGCAACTAAAAATAACTTATTATGAATGTAGTCCAGCTCTTTTGATTGAAACATATAATAGCGTTAAAAAGACTCCAGAAACTGTGGACCCTCATCCCCTCTTGAAAAAATGACCAAATCGTATAGTGGTTAACATGCACGAGGTCTAAAAGCTTATTAGTCTAAAACAGCGTTTATGTCACTATTTCAAGTGAGAGTCCGCCTCCTTCACTCTTTTGTTTTTAATTTATCTAACAAAACAGGAAGTGTTTCTGTAAAAAGTGCGTACCTCTTGCAGATTCTTCTCGTGGATCGATGGGGGAGTCATCTCTCCTGTAAGGAAAGACAAGGACTGAGGATGAGATGAGAGAGGGAATGGAAGAGAAAAGGGAGACAGATGCAAGGGAGTAATGCATGAGTCTATCGACTATGAGAGAGAACAACCAATTCCAATGAATGTACAATGATATGCAAGGACATCATTAGGTATTCAACAATGGTCATTTGACCATTATCACTTATACATTTATACTCTTATCCATTTTCCATCATTTTATCACAAATCAAAAATCAATAAAGAGACAATAAGAGCCAAATACAAGGGCTGTAAAGGAGAAGATGAAACAAAAGAATCCTCCATTTACTGATTTGACATTGCAAAGAAATTGGCAAATGCTCCTTGAGAGACAAAGTCTGCATCCAATCTCATGATCTACAACAAGACATACAAATCATAATGGAAATAAGTCAAACCTGTGGAAGGGCCTTGATAACTCTCTCACGATACTTCTCAATGGAAAGAGAATCAGCAATAGGATTGTTGTTGAGATAGACCATACGAAGATGAGACAATGGGGACAATTCACCCAATACACTCCATTCAGTGATCTACGAGAATGAATTAAGAGGAAGACAAGGCAGAATGTACCTTGTTGTGTTTGGACCAGAAATCAGTTAGATTGAGTAGATGAGAGACATTCTCCACCACCTACACACTCCTTCCATCACATTCATTCTGTACACCTCACCTCTATTCTATTGTAGTTTAAGTCCAGAATTTGTAGAGAAGTATTCGCTTCCAGATTGGCAATACGAACAATTCCATTCTGACTGAGATACAACTCACGAAGAGAAGGAAGACAATGGAATCCCTTAATGGAATAAGTACAAGATAAGAGAATAGAGATACTCACTCCCATGACTGTGATGACATTTGCAGGCAAAGAGAGCACTTCCAGACGATTCAGTGCATCCAATCCCTCTATCACACGAATCTGATTCGCACCCAAATATAATCGACAAAGTTGAGTCAGTTTGTCCAATCCTAAACACATCAACTCATTCTTGTATAAAGAGATAGCTTACCCTGTATCATCTTGATTCTATTGTCTCCCAATTCCAGATACTCCAATTCAACCAACTGAATGTACATCCTTTCCAAAAGATAACAACTTGACTCTTACAGTATCCAGTCCCTCAATCTTCTCAATCTTGTTGTGAACCATGTACAATGTTTTCAGTTTCGTCAACTTCTCCAATCCTTCAATTTGAGTGATTCGATTGAAGGAAAGATCAAGAGTCTCCAGGTTGACAAGACAATCGAGGTTCTCAATCTTCTCGATCTGAACAACATTCAATTATCTCATACTATGGGGGATATACCTGATTGTCGTAAAGATCAAGATAAGTCAGAGTAGTGAGAGTCTCCAGATTCTCAATCTTCTTCAACAGATTCCATCTCAGACACAATTTCTCCACCTCAAACACCCCTATAACATACATATTTATCCATTCACAATTCAATATTATAATTAAAATGAGCTGCTCCACGAACTACTATCCTTTAATAAGTGATAGTGTAAGGTCTCATGCCATCATGAGTCTACCGAGAGTGCTTTCTCGCCCGGTTCCCGACTCTTTCTCTGGCCTCTCCTTTGATCTACTGGCCTATCTCACCCCTTCCATTTCTTTTCTTGATTGAGTACCTGAGTGAGAAACTCGAGTCCCTCAATCTTCTGCATTCTCGTCCTAATCAAGTCCACATCCTTTGCAGTTGTTTCGATCTAATATCTCTTCCCTATACTTTCCATCCATTCCACTTACCTCAAGTGTTTCAGGTTCATCCTCAACCTGTGTCTTCTTCACTTCAATTGAATTCTCCTCCACTACGTCTCCTCGTTCGACCGTTCCACACTCCATTCTTGCACAAAATGAGACAACGAGGGGAAACAAACATCGTCTGAGAGTACGTACTTGCAATGCAAATTGAATAATATGTAAATATGAACCATGAATTTAACATGGTGATCGGTATGACGTAATTCCAACACATCTGTTTTAAAGTCAATTTAATCAAACTCAACAAGCAACAATAACAGTTTCATATCTACTTCGTCTTCATTTTAGATCTCTTGTTTTTCATCTCAGATTCTTGATTATGTTCTCCTTTCCTCTTGATCATCTTCATCTCTCCATCTCCTCTTTCATTCTTCTTCCTTGTCCCACCTCCATCTTGTCTTCTCTTCCTTTCTTCCATAATCCTTCAATCATCTCTTCCCTTTCGTCCTTCTATTCCCTCTTCACCTGTTTACATCTTCTTCTTCCATTCCTTGCATCAACAATCCTTTCCTCACATGTGTCTCTTTTCTCTCTCCAAATCCTTCACTGTCCAATTTCAGTTCTGCTTCCCTTTTTGCCACAAGAACTTGCGTCACATACTTTGATACTCTATTCGCGTTCATCTCAAATTGTATTTCCTAAATATATCATAATTCGTTTTTTTCTTACTTTCAACTCGTCAATTTTCTTCTTAATCAGCTTTTCAACAGCTTGAAGCAATACAACATCGTACTGGGTGATGAATGATACTGCTGAACCGAATCTGAATATGAGAAAGGAGAGTTTAGGGAGGAGATTACTGTAGACATACCGTCCAGCTCTGGCAGATCTTCCTACTCTGTGGACATACGTCTTGGGACAAGCGGGTAACGAGTGGTTCAATACAACATCAACCTGTAAGGAAGAACACAATGGATGGAAGAGAAGAATGTTTGGGATCACATCATTTCCGCACACTGTCAGCGTTGCTTCCACAAACTTCGTTGTGGTGATAGAGCCACAGTGTGCGGAAATGATGTGATCCCGAATGTTTACATGAGGGATGTCCAATCCTCGTGCTGCTACATCAGTGCAAATGAGAACTTTGAGTCTCTTTGCTCTGAATTGACCAAGAGAATTGAGTCGCTGAGACTGTGGAATTTGGGAATGAAGTGATCCAACCTGTAATCACAATGGTATCTGATAAAGGGGAAAAGAACTGACAGAGAATCCAAGAGAGGCAAACATATGAGCGAGTGCTTGACATTCTCTACATGTATGAGCAAAGATTATGACTGAAGACTGTGGTCTACCCTCACAGAATGAACGAACGAAGTAAACCTCAATACGAGATAAAAGGAGAAAAGGAAACAAGGCTCACTATGTATGCATCCTTCACTGCTTGGGGACACAATACATACTTCTGTTCCAAATTCTCCACTGTACACACTTCACTGGTATCTTCGAAGAAATAAGGTTTCCGAACTGAGACCTGGAATGTACGAGATAACCTTGAGAAGAGAAGCTGTATTACGTGATGTAACTGATTGAGAGCTGAAGTTATGGTTGCAGAAAAGAGTAGAGTTTGCCTCTTCTTAGGCAGGACAGAGAATATTTGTTTGATCTGAACAATTAATAACGATAGAATCAATCATCTCGCCACCTGTAGTGCATATTGTCCATCCAACATTCGATCTGCTTCATCAAGTACTAAAAACGACAGTTTACTGAATACCTGAAAGAGATGGTTATCATTGTATGGATATCGATATATACTTTGATAAGATTGTCTTTGTGACTATCAAAATGATCTGCAAGTCTTCCTGGGGTTGCAACAACTACATGAGGACGACGAGATAACTCCAAAGCCTGTTCTACCTCAAATGATGTTGCTGACGAAAGTTTGAATACTCATGACTCACTTGGTCTCTTCCTCCCACAATAACCTTCGTTTTCACATTCATAGGAGATCCAACTGCCTAAAAAATGTTTCCCCTTTAAAGTATGTACAAATTAATAATAAAAAAATACCTGAAATTGATCGCCAATTTGAAAAGCAAGTTCTCTAGTTGGAGTTAGGATAAGAGCGAATACACCATAAGGATCCAATGATAGCTGAAGGAGAATCAATCAATCAACATTATGCATCTAAACGGTGAATACCTTCTGTAGAATAGGAAGGGCGAATGCGAGAGTTTTACCAGTTCCAGTCTTTGCACATCCCAGTACATCACCCCCATCCAACACCTCACAACAAAACATGCATATAGATCAGCAAACAACTATACCTTTGGAATACAATGTTCTTGAACTGGAGTAGGATTGCACAAATTGAGTTGTTTCAGTTGATTTACAATCCATGACGAGAGACCAAGGGAGGCGAATGTGCTATTAGGCGATGAAGCTGTGATGGCCACAGGCTCAAGAGAAACAAGGGTAGTGAATAGGAAAAGATGATCAACCTTGGGAGTGGTTAGATTAGCCAATTCATGTTCATCTTCCTCCTCTTCTGATGAATCTTCTTCTTCTGCACTATCACTGGCACTATAAATGTCATAAATGGAATTTTCAGATAATTTTAATTAAAAACATACTCGTCTGGCATCTCTTTAGTTTCCACAGTCTCTTCTACATCTTCTTCCTCGTCAGACGAAAGCATCGCATCGCAAACCGATGTCATCGGAAAAAGGCACATTAGTTGTCCACCCATCGCAACAATAACGGAACTAGACATAAAATTTCACAGGTATGTACCGCCAAAACGGATCATGAAAAAAGAGCATGTCAAATTGCATTGTTGCGTTTATTGAAGCATCAGAAATTAACACATAACAGAATAATCCAACAAGAACTTAATATAGCATCACATCACGAGAAAGCATATTTCGTCGACGATTCCAATAGATGAAATTCCTCACAATTAAAAAACTTGAGATCACTTCTTCGCCTTTTGCAAGGCTTGGAATTGTTCTTGTCTCAACTGCATCGCTTCCTTCTCCGAGATGAATCGAATGTTGTGTTTTTCCTTGTGCGAATTCAGCTCCTTTCCCTTCTCCACCAGATTCTCATTCAAAGTGTCCTTCATCTTCCTCAGCTAAACTAGTCTAGATGAAATTAAAATTCATGATGTCATTCGTAATTACGGCAAAGGTTTAACTTACGTTGGAAAGTGTATTCTGCAGGATCGGGATGACATCTCTCACTTTCATCTTCACAAGGGAGTCACTAACTAATTGATGGCAGTTTTTTTCGCCATCCAGCTCCTCCAGCAACTTCAGGACTCTTTCATGCTCCCGAGACTAAACATGTTCTAATCCGCAATATAAGTGTTTGGGAAAATCAAACCTCTTCCTCAATCCTGGATATATCGCCAACAATTTGGCCTTGTTCTTCCCGAAGCTTTTGAAATTGCTCAACAATCTTCGCTTGATCATCTTTCGCTTCTGACATCTGCAGCGGAATTAATTGCAGATATTTCAAGGAAATATATAATAATTTGGATCGAAAATATGGGGTGGTAGTCAATCCACGACAAAGTCCATCTTGCCGTAGTTTTGAGTAGTGTAAAAAGGCGAAAATTTCGCCACGGCCTCTTCTCGCCGAGAATGCACGCGGCATGCCGCGGCAGACTCTGTGGAAACTAGATACCGATAGAACATTTCGGTTACCGTAGTCATTAGTTTGCGATTCGGTACCAGTTTGCGATTCAGTTCAAAGTCAAATTTATTTCTCGTGTTATTTTTAATTTTATTTCACTATTCCAAGTGTTTAGAAAGTTTTTTGTGTATATAAATAATGATATTTTCATGTGTAGTCTTAGATATTTTAGTTCTCCATCGAATATTTAATTAATTGCCACTTGCTTGCTGCAAGGAGGTGCAATATCAAGACGTCGATAGACATGTTAGTGGTATCCCTAATGTAAGTAAGTATTTGACCAGATTTTGCTGTCAACTTGACATGGGTATCCACTAGGTACACATATGCCAACTTCACAGTAATCACTCCAGCCATAAGGGTCGAAAGTCGTGATTCTAAAACGGTAGTAGAGGGCATTGGTCTGTCGTCAAATTCACTCAGAGCTGTTGTCTGAGTGAATTTGCAATAGAGACAACGGCTCTGTGAGATTCAGACCATAGATGAATGCACTTTACTGCCGTTTTAGAAACCCTACTGTGCACTATTTTAACAGATATGATTGGAGTGTCAGGGATGCGAAACGCTGGTTTACCAACTCGGTTATCCGATCGGCGGACAAGCGATCAGAATGAGTGAACTAGGGCGGTATTCAACGCGTGACGAAAACGGATTCCGGAACTCGAAAATTTTCTCAACCGTGACCAATTTTTTCCCGGCCGCGCGAATTTTTTGTACGGATACGTTGATTTAACGCTGCGTAGAGCAAGTTTTGAAGCTTGTGCGTATATCCGCATTTCATATCCGCCGTCAAAGTTTATCACGGCTGTAAAACCACAGCTTTTACTTTCGGATAAGAAATCACTGAATAGAGCACGTCCGGAAGTACTGTAGTGCGCGAAAAATTGGCCAAGCATTTTCTACTGAAAGGTGGTTACGGAAAGTAACGAAACCTCTTCAATTCGTTAACTGACTTTGGAATGGAAATGTTCATGCATTATGAAATGTCCTTGCTTTAATTAAATTTATAAATGAATAATGAGATCATTACAATCATTTACTACATTTCCATGGGGCAATACGTATATGTGCGAACAGATTCACATGGACAATTTAACGTTCTGGTAGTCACATTACGTGTAAAAGTTAAGGAACGAGATGGTCTTGCCTGCCTTCTTCTCTGATCGGAGCATTATATGTATAAAAATTACAGACATTGTATTCTTAGCGGCAATGTTTCATTTGTTCTACTGGTTGTAACGCCTTTTTGAAGCAAAAGCCGTGAATTAGCGTGACGAAATTTTGGGCAAGGGGTACCCATATCGAATTCCGTAACGCGTTTGTTCGATCACTCTGCGAACAGTGATGCTTATTCCCAAACATTTTCAGCGTCAATGTGCATGCGAATTTGTTGTGCATAAAATGCACATAGCAGAAAAAATTCTAGTTGTCAACCAATGCCTCAGACGAGAAACCTTCATTTCATCCGTTACCAAAAAATTCGCGCACCGAATCCTTTTCGCCAACGGCTTTGAAAATTCGCGCGTCCGTAAAAATGCGGTTGAAAGTGCGGTTTTCTTTTAAAATGTCGTGACATCTCCAAGAAAAGCGAGAATTTTTGTTTCATACCACAGTGAGATAGATCTCGACACGATCTGCACACGGCCTCTTTCACACTCTCGAATCATATGTTTGCGCACCGAAAAATTCATTCTGCGAAAAATGTTGAACCGCTGACCAATTTTTCGTCACGAACGCGAAAATTTTCGTGATGAACGCGTTGCGTGTGTATTTCTAAAGAGCGCACTTTTTACACGAGGCAAAAAGGAGATTGTGTTTTCCAATGTTTAAAGGTTTTATGTTGCTCTGCTTCTGTTAACTTGTATGCGAACATAATCATTGGTATCAAATCATTGCAGAAATTAGTAAATCTCTGTTGCCATCCTAGTTGCGTGTTTATACTCGCGTTTACATGTGGGACA
>JACMIF010001969.1:0-11468 GCA_014805445.1 Diplogasteroides magnus | reverse complement strand
GAGGTGTCATACTTCTCAGGGGTTCTAAGGGGCTCTAGTAGAGTGACATATTTTAATTTCAGGCAAATCAAAAATACTTTCGGGAATTTGGCCACAATCGTCTCGCCGCTTATGTGACCGGCCTCATAAAATGCATTCTCATTTCTAATGAATGCGAGAAATGAGAATGCATTTTGATACCCATTTGAAGATCTCTATAATATATTATCATGCGCTGGCTGATGAATGGGGGAACGACATCGAGATCGTGTTCACTCTGCAGAGGTTGATTATCCCCCGATGCGAGAAATGCCAACAATTCCCCCGGGCGCAAATGAAATTGTGCTGGGTATTAAAAAAAGGTTCCAAAATGTCACGTTCCCGGCGTAAACGAAATGAGCCAACCTGAGTGAGAAGCTGGTCTCGTTCCTGTCTCCGTCCGCCATCACTTCCTCTACTACTCCACTCATATCCTGGTCGTACGCAAAGGAGGGACCTGCGCGACAATTTGTACGTCAAACTAGAGTCTCTAGTAGAGATCGTTAATCGTATGTCGACGTGCATTCGTTCTCTCTAATTCTTCTCCGGGCGGTTGCCTATCAGTTGAGGAGACAACAACTCGGAGAATAATTAGAGAGCACGAATGTACTTCGACATGCGATTCACGGTCTATATTCACTTTTGTTGTCAAAATTACAACAACCAGCTGTGACCTACAGTAATCTCATTCATAAGATCGTGATCATTGCAAACTTCTTTTTGAAATTATACATATGCAAACAATATTAGAGTGAGAAGTACCGTTGTTAAAGAGAGAAGTACCGTAATCATTTGAAATATCGATGGATTCCTTTACCGAGTAGCGCGAGTAGGTCGATGTCGGCCGATGGTGGAATGGTGACCGCTGTCTGCGAGGATCTCGTCCACAGCTTCCTTGACATAGCTGAGCGTCTGCAATGACCAAAACTACGTAAACCACCCGCAGAATAACAGCAGTCCACGAAGTGACTGGCCTATATTTGTAGAAGAGCCACAGTTCTGGCTAGAAATAATACCGATTTTTGCTAATTACATACTTATTTCTCCCTAACATCTCCCTATTCTTAAGGATGATTACAATGTGTGTACCTGGCTAAAGCAGGTCTCGTGAGTGGCGAGGCGGCGAGCGAAATGGGAGAGGAAGCGGAGATGGGCATGGCACCAAAGGGAAAGACACGAGTCGAATTAGGAGGCCGTCGTTTGGCGGAGCAAGTGGAACCGAGAGAGGAAGACTTGGATGAGCCTGGAGTGCCTGCCTGCAAACATATCCATATATTAACAAGGTGATGAAATCATTAGAGACCTCGAAACGATTCCTCAAACGAGTATTGCGCGGCGTCAAATGATTATCCAATCGAGTATCGCGTATAATCGTTAGAATTTGCACCATCTATCGAGTATTGTGAGTGGTTGAACGACTGACTGGTAGTGCATTCGCTTTCTCTAATTGTCTCCTGCCCGGTCGTCCATAGATGCTCGATTGGATAATCGTTTCAAATTTTATTTCAAAATTAGCACTTTTATCAACCTATAATGAAAATATTTTCCCTAACTAAACCGCCCACGCTGATCACGATGGCGTGCTTCATTTGCCATGAAACTTGGCCATTCTTTTTATGTGCCCTCAGGGCATTTTTCTTATTTTCTAATTTTTGAAGGATTTCGTTCTCGATTTGATGCACTGAGATGGTAGGAGTGACCATGAGGATGTTCCAGAACAATTTTGAAGAACTGTTGTATATGCAAATTTTTTGTTAATTTCAAGTTGCAACTTTATATTGACTGTCCTGAAAAATATTTCCATTTTTTGATAAATATAAACCACTTTTTTGAATTCTCTATATCAAGAACCATACACAGTAATTTTTTCAGGACGAAAAGTGGGTTGTTCTAAGCCGCTATATAGAGGAGCCAAAAACTTTTCTGGCAACGTTTTATTTGCATGGAGTCCTTCGCACTTCCCTCGAAGTCATGTGGGTCCATCTCATTCGTCGCACGCAAATCGAACAATTCACCCCACTGATAGAGTTTGCAAGGAAGGAATGAGGTCGACCGGCGTGACTAGGGCAAAGGGCTCCATGCAAATAAAACGTGGCCCGAATTTTTCTAAGTTTTTGGCTCCTCTATATAGCGGCTTAGAACCACCCACTATTGGTGCTGAAAAAATTACTGTGTATGGTTCTTGATATAGAGAATTCAAAAAAGTGGTTTATATTTATCCAAAAAATGGAAATATTTTTCAGGACAGCCAATATAAAGTTACAACTTAAAAATAACAAAAATTTGCATATACAACAGTTCTTCAAAATTGTTCTGGAACATCCTCATGGTCACTCCTACCATCTCAGTGCATCAAATCTAGAAGAATATCCTTCAATAATTAGAAAATAAGAAAAATGCCTTGAGGGCACATAAAAAGAATGGTCAAGTTTCATGGCAAATGAAGCACGCCATCGTGATCAGTGTGGGCGGTTTAGTCAGGGAAAATATTTTCATTATAGGTTGAAAAAAGAGCTGTCGGAACCCCTACCCATTCTGCTCCACTCTCTCAGAAGATCTATGGTATACGATCGTGAGAAAATCATGATACCACTCTGGAAAAATGGACCCGTGTGCAGACTCTGCACAGAACGAAGCTATGATGCAAATGGTTATGATGATGGTTTTGCTGTAGAAACAAGGGTTTGTTTTTATCACGATTGCCTTGCTAATGATCTTTCAGTTGTCTACCTCGTTAACAAGGCAATCATGATATAAACAAACGCCTGTTTCAACAGTAAAACAATTTTATACTTTCTGCAATAATAACCAATCGAATTTGCGTCACAACAACACCATGTCTAGCCGAATCGTTTGTTACTAGTATTAGTTAGTGGTCAGATTTTAGACACTAAAAGAATAATACAATATTACTTTCCAAATAAAAAAAAATTCCCCCACCATGACTCGTTGGACGCTGTTGAGCAGCGACTTCTTGAGTGGCTGCCGTAGATCGGGCGACGGATAGTGGAACGAGTCCGAGTTCCAGAATGTGTCGATCGCTGCCTGTGCACGACCCTCGAACTCGGGATCACTGAAGACAAAACGCTTTCTGTTATTCTCTCATGGAAACTACAGATTCTCCCGAGGAAAAAACAGGGTCGTCAGGATTTCTG
The DNA here is from genome assembly GCA_014805445.1 of Diplogasteroides magnus. Classification (NCBI taxonomy): domain Eukaryota; kingdom Metazoa; phylum Nematoda; class Chromadorea; order Rhabditida; family Diplogasteroididae; genus Diplogasteroides; species Diplogasteroides magnus. The sequence goes on along the minus strand of JACMIF010001969.1, from coordinate 8,295 downwards.
CCGCGGGAGAAGCAACTTCTCCGGTGGGTATTCGAAATGGGTACACAATTTCTCAAGATTACAGACGCACTCGTTGGACCTTTCCAGTGATTTTTTTCACTACGATAGATTACGGAAATTCCAATCGATAAAAGCTACCGTACTTGAGCTGAATCCTCGACCGTACGATCTCCTCCTCCGTAATGTCTGCAGGTTGGAGGATGGCCATGTGATCGATGGACCACTTGAAGGAGCCCTGCAACATTTGTGTTTCACATCTGGGCCAAATGGCGAAATGAATGGAAATTGCAGTATTGCTGAACGATGCGACCTCACAAGAAAATATCCAATTACACGAGTAGGGTTCGTGTTAAAATTTCGACTGCAGATTGCCTCCCGCACAACAAGCCTAATTTTGCAGAGTGGTTATCAGATAAATTTATCGGTTTCAGATGCAAAAATTGCCAGCTAAAATCACAAACGATGCTAAAGTATGTGGATTGCAAGTTTGCTTGAGAGATTGGTTTTGTTTCACGATAGATATAACGTTCGAGATGTAGAATTCGTGAAACATAACCAAATTACCAAACGTACCGAGGCCGGCGATTCCGAGTGACACGAGAAGTTGGAGAAGACTCCGGGAGACAGCACACTGTGGGCCAGCGACTCCAGACACGTACTCTGCAAGAGGGACAATAATGGACACAAATCGTGTCAAATTGTCATGAGAGGTGCTTTGTATAGCGAAAATTATCAAATATTTGTCGGTTAAACTAGCAACATTTGGTGGCACGCACTACAGGAACGCGGCTGTAAGTGCTGTAGCAACATAGGAAAAGATGACCGACAGTACCGCAAGAATCAAAATTAGAAAAAAAACTATTATTCAAACGTTGATGCACAAAAATGGCTGTGAGCCTAGATAATGTTTTTCGATAAATGTTGTTTTCTTTAATCTAAATCATTCAAGACCTTAGTGTATAATAGGATACTGTAGGATTATGGTAGGATACAGCAACAGGACTACGTTACTGTAGCAGGATGGTATACTACAGTAACCAGAACTACTGCTGATTCCCGGACTGTAGCATACTGTATGTTATTTTCTGTCGGTTACCGCAGGATTACGGTAGAGGAACAGTAATAGGGTTACTGTAGCTGGACAGTGTTCCACGGTAACCTACAATACACTAGGGTCCGGGTATCAGCAAAAGTGCCCAGTAACCTACAATACACGAGGGTTCGGGCATCAGGAGAAGCAACCAACCTCGAAGGGATTCGATGCCCTCGTCAGGTTGCCTGTGCACTGTGACGTCGACGCGAATTCAGAGCTAAAACATGTCAATTTAGATGATTTGAGAAATCAAGCATTGACGGACACGACTGTTTCATAGGGTGCCACTATCAGGGACTGTAGTGAAATTGTCTTTCGTCTAATCTCCGTGTCCATCCCATGTGAAAGGCAACAACTCCGCGAAGATTAGCCAAATGACAATTGCACCAAATCACTGGCAACGACACTGTACTGTGTCACTAAATTTACAAGAATTTACAAAATTTTCACTTTTCCACGTGGACCGAGTACTCGCTCGAATTCGACTTGCCCGCCTTCTCCTCATCACAGAAAGCAGCGTCCATATCTGAATATATTAATTTCTTAATGCATTGCTTTGTTCAAATCCACAGTTATGCAAATGGAGGAAGAGTTAGGGTCGATGGTTTCCAACCATACCTGGGCACGGCCCACGAGCTCGTGGGGGCGACAAGTACCTCGGGGCGAAAAATTTTTTTTGGGGTGGGGGACAAGTGCTAATTGAAATTTTTGCAACTTTTTTTTCAATTTTAGGGGGGCGACAAGTACATTTTGGTCCAAAAAGTGGCGGGGGGACAAGTACTTTTTTTTGAAAATTTCCCTTCTCGTGCCCCCCTGCCCAGGTATGATCAGATTTCCCATACAGCTCCTTTTAGAATGCAAGGTGGATTTTTATAAAGTATACGGGCATAGCTATCAGGGGTTCTAAATCGGTAAATTTGTCGCCATTCTTCTCCGCCGCACGGTTACATATTATGGTATGAGACAATCACTCTGCGGAGAAGACTGGGAACACATTTATCGATTTAGAACCCCTGATAGCTATCACGAATGTGCCCTAAGGACAGCACTAATTTGAGTATACCGTATGAATATAGCATACTGTACCTGAGCCGTCGCTTCTTGGCAGCAGGCATCTCTTCCAGGTCCCTCTGCATTCTGTCGTCCTTCGTTATGGAACGGTAGTCAGTGTCAATCTGAATATGGCTACCGTAATCAATCGATATCGCGGGATTCTCTCTGCAAGACCCCAAGTCAAGATTGATTGACACGCACCTGGAAAATGGGCCTGGCCCACTGGGAGATGAGCTTGTGCGCGAGCTTCTTGTTCTCCTGAACGGAAAAGCTACAGTATGACATTTCACAAATAAATAAACAACGTATGAGTCATACGATATGACGAAGAAAGGCTAAAGTAAACACTATATTAGTTCTATTTCACAATTCACTGGAGATTCAATAGGCATAGTACAGAAATTATGAAGGTAAATGCGCCAGAGGCTGGATGAAAGCTACAAGAAACAATACAGTATGCCACAGTTCAAAGAGAGCAAACTTATGACAGGCACTTTTACATCCAAGATAGCATACCTTAGTCTCCCTTGGGTGCTTGAAGAGCATCATGACTGCCTTGCCCAGGCCGGATTGCTTCAGAATGCCCTGAAAAGTACTGCGTGTTAGTGTCACACACTAGGACCAAGCTAGCACGAAAGACAAGAGCGCAATAATGATGAAATGGACATGTGTGAGAGTACTGAGCGTGAGAATGAAGGCGCATCTCTCCACTTCACCATTATGGCGCAATATGCCGTTCTTGTATTTCACTTCTTGTTTCATCTCGGTAGTTTATTCTTCTACTCATATTCATGTTTTTTTTACTTTGAGCCAGGTACAAATTGTAAAACAAACAAATGCATTACTTAAAAAGCAAGTTGAGGCACAGATGCGCTTGGAGAGAAATTTTCTGTATGAAAAATTCGGGAAAACAACGATACGGAATTGCAATCTAATCCTAATTTTACCAACTGAAACATATATTCACCTGGTCTAGCTTCGAGAACTGCTGCAGCGTCTTGAGCAACTCCGACCGAACCTCCAACGCGGGCAGAGACTGAAAGCATCAGAAAATTTACAGAGAGACCATTCAATCCATGCTTTGGTGATACTCAGCACTGAGCATCATACAGTATGATGTTTCACAGCGCGTCAGACTTGCAGGTTGTTCCTGTCACACTGTCATTTAGCGCTTCCGGGGGCGAGGAGACCCAACCCAAAGGCATATCGATAGTACTCGACAAGACAAGTTCAACTGTACTACTACCGTAACTTATATTACCGTAACCCAAGCTCCGCCCCCATCGTGTGGTGTAGCGCCAGTGTGTTTGACTGGGATTTTAGAGGCCGGGGTTCGAATCCCGCCGCCGCCAAATGTTTTTGCTCATTTTTTTCCTTGCTTGGCGACATCGGATGGTTATGCAACAGAAGTATAGAAGCATGAGCCACTGTTCTTTCACGTAAAAACGATGTTACGGCGGATTTTCGTCTCTTCGTCCATTCGTTCGCCGCAGTTCGTCACAACTTCGTTCAAAATGGTCCTAGAGAGCCAATCCAAAAACATATCGATAGCACGCGACGAGACAAGTTCCATCGTAGCCTTCACTACCGTAACTCTATAGTAACCTACAGTATCCCAACCAAATGGTCCAATCGACCGAATTTTCAAAAAATCGAACTTTTATCGGTGCCCCTATATATTTTTATTACTCCCACGATAACCTCTACACACGGGCGGAGTTTGGTAACCATAGCACCATTTTGAAAAAATGGCATTTTTTGCTCCTTTTCGTCAACTCAGTGGAGAAATTTATTTGGGTGCCAATCTGTAGGCAAAATGTAGCTCATGTATTAGAGTGCATGCATGATTTTTAAGGCGATATGGGATCGACTTTCAAAGTTTTTACGAATTTATTCCTGACTTTGACGACATGCGGAGCTCCAAATGGGTCTCCCTTTGTCCGTTGTTCTGGCCTGGCAGGTGAACAAGGGAGGTATCACGCCATTCATGTGTAAGCCTAATAGTCAGCTATAATTAGCCATATTGAATGGAGGATATCATCAACGAGTGAGAAAATATATAATCTTAATGCCCCCGACTTGAGAAAAGCCACTTTTCGATATCTAGCATCGGCAGGCACTCACCGCCTCTTTTTGCCTATATCATTGAACCTCGAAAAAATAATATGCAAAATTCTACTTAAGTACTATCAACTGCCGGTATGCCCGACCCTTGGTGAAGCCTGCTTCTTGCTGTAGAAAATCCCAAACATGGCATGTCGTCACCAAAAGGAGTTCTTTTGAAGTCGTCGTATTACAGTCAGAAGGCAACAGTGGCCATTTTTGTATGGTGTGCGTACTCCTTGCGTGAATGACACTCCATGCCACCACATACAGCCTAATGTTTGATTTTGACATTTTGAACCATGACCCCCGGGTCATGGTTCGAAATTTTACGCCAAATGCGCACCGGGAGCATGTTTAGACAGCAATATCTCCAGTTCTGAAGAAGCAGCAGGGGTGATATATTGCAGATCCATACATGTGCACTTTATGAACACAACAGTGTTCTAGATAACACCCTCGATTATTGCGTTCTCAATTTACAAAGTCCTGCATACTGAACTTTCGATCGTTTTCTTCCAAATTTTTAGAGCAACATGAGCGCAAAAGCTTCCTCAACTGTTTCCAAATGGGCCGAAATTTTTCACGCATGCCATATCAAGTGTGTAGATGACCGCTGTGATATCTGTTCCTGCCATCGCTGACCGCTGTCGTTTGGACGACATCGCGAACAGATGGCATCCAAAGTGCATTTTTCGTGAAAACAGGGCTATAACTTGAAAAAAATGAAAAACTATCCATTAGCTCTCGCGTGATCCATACGATCAGTATGAAAGTGCTCATAACCCTTCTCTCGGTTACAACTTTCCGGACTTTTTGGCAATCTTGAATTAAAAAAAGACAGAATTTTTGCTACACTTCTAACCAAGATTTGACAAACGCCGATTTTGTGAAGACATCCAACAAAGAAGCTTTTATCTGAGAACTTGAGTAAGTAGCATGGTTCATGACGAATAAATGCCGCACATAAATTCCTGAATGGCTTTTCTTATGACGTAGCAATGGTCCAACTAAATAGAAGTGCTCGAAAACAGGACCTTTCGAAGACAGAGCGCTGTATCTCTCAATGGAAACGTATCCATTAGGTTTGAGCAATTTTATGAAGAGCCGGCCCAACTCTTTCAGAAACAGTGCTTGGCTTGTTACTGGGTTTCCGGACTTTTTTGCTCTGATGATATTTGTGACAATACAAATGATTGCACAAATACAACTTTGGAATGACCTCAAATCTAGCATGTTTGTCCGACACTAGGGTGCATAGGGCGTAAAATAATAGAGAACTTATTTCGATATCACTGCTACTTTTTTCACAAATTGGACTCAAAGTGACAACGCCAAATATAAGCCCCGCCCACTTTTTGCGCGAAAAGCGCGCGGTTTCCTGAAACACTCGAAGTGACGATGCCAAATTTAAGCCCCGCCCACTTTTTGCCCGAAAACGCGCGTTTTCGGCTGACCCGCGGGGGTGTCCGCGAAACCTGCAAGTCTGACGCGCTGTGTGTTTGAATTAACTCAAAAATATAGAGTGAAACAATGTAACAAACGATCATGTCTCAATCTGCCAAACTGTGTTGAGACAAATATTCTTTTAGATATTAAAGCATAGAGATGCACTCGAGGAGTACAGTGACAATAAGAATAGCTGTATTCACACCTTATCCGGCAGTGGTGCGAGCCACTCCGACAGTGCGGACATCATTCCACCGTCGATCATTGCCTCGAAGAGATCAGCCTGCAATAGTAGAGACCAGTCAGTTTCGTGTAACACCAAATGCATAGATTGGCAAACTAGTATTTCGTTCTGCTTGGCAGTCGAACGCGATACCCATAAAATATTATTACTAATTGTAAGGCCAGGAGTGAGAGCAGTGAGTTGGGTTCAGCATGAATAGTATATATTAGTAGATTAGATTAGATCGATTCCACGATAATACCTCGATAATCGTTTCTATTGAACCTGATACTCACATATAGTTATTACAAAGTAGGTAATATCAAGTAGATAATAGTTTTTAATTGATAAATGAAGACAAACAGCGACCTTGAGTAGCTGTGCCTTCACTATAGGGAGCATCTTCCTCTTCTTCAGCGCGGGCTTTCGTTCCATATTTGAGTGACGATCATCCTGCAATGACATAGACTTGACATGTGAGCACCGCACTCGTGCCGGGTTGGACAGGGCTCTCTCACCGGGTGAAATACATAACCACCATGGACACCCTAATGGTGAAATGGACAAATGCGCCTTCATTCATTGTATTCGGACGGCGCATCTGTCCATTCCACCATTATGGCGCACTTGTCCTTCACACGCTGAACCGTATTATGAGGAGTTCTGCATCCAATGTGTGCATAAGTACATGTACACGTTTAAATGTTCAATTGCTTTTCTAAAAATTCCACTTCACCCTGGCGATTTCTCGTCTACCGCAGATCTCAAATGCAACGGGAAACGCTGAGATGTGGTGCGATAACTAGTAATTCCAAAAAGCATGTAAACGTATCTTGATTATATCATGAAACACAGAGTATTAGACATAGCACCACAATCCGTGCCTTTACACGCACTACATCTACGCTGACGTCGAGAATAGCCCACTCAAGATGCTAGAGACCATCTAAGAGAGCATTCGCGTTGGGAACAAAAAACATTGGCCATTTTGACCCTCTATCCCTATAATCATGATCCTCTCCCACCTTGGCCGCTTCCTTCATCGACGCCACGAGTAACTCAATCTGGCCGTCGTCGTCGTTGATAATGTCGATGCCTGAAGGCGGACAGTAAAGATTGATTCTCTCTCGGAATTTACATTTAGAATGACGGATCGCGGGACGCCGGTATGGCTGGGAGGACCCAAGTGAAATGATAAATGACAATGCGTTCAGTCAGATTTCTATCCATCTAGTCGGAGGGATGACCCCCCCCCCCTCCCATAATCTAGGGTGTCGAAAATGGGAGTAAAATGCACCATAGTTGTCTGTTCTCTCATTCCGACCGGTTGTCTATGATGAGCGAGATAGAATTAGTCGCATATGCGTACAGACAAATGAAATGCACTTTATTCCCATTTGCGACACCCTAGTAAAGATTGATTCTTCTCTCGGAATTTAGAATGACGGATCGCGGGACGCCGGTATGGCTGGAAGGAACCAAGTGAAATGATAAAAGACAGTGCATTCAGGCAGATGTCTATCGATCTAGTTGGAGGGATGACACTTCCCATAGGCCACTTTCCACAATCAGCATCGTGGACATTCTAATGAGTTCAAGTACTTTTAACAATAAGGGTTACGGAGTGAACACACAACCTGGGAGATTTGATAAACGCATGGAATTCAAGTATGCTACAGAATCACAAGTTCGATGTTTCGTTGGGAGCGTGTGGCATATTTGCAAAATGACAATAAACAAGATGATAATGGTATATTATTTTGTTTATCGTCCGTGCACACCGGTGAGTCATTCTCTCTCTCGTTCATCATAGATGAACGGTCGAATGAGCGAACAGACAAGATTCAGTCATAATATAAAAGGTGATGCAGCCGGGGGTCAAAGGCGGGTCGGTGAGATCAAATTTAATGACCCTTTTGAACCATGAAGTTAGTCCAAAAGTCCTTCCCCAGTCACAATCCGCTCACCTCCATCCTTTCTCCTCCTTCTCCTCTTCGACTTCTCAGCCTTCTTCTGTGCAAGCATCACGTCAAAGTCCCATTCGAAGGTCCTGCACCGATCATGGTTACCGTAATCTTATCGATTATTCTAAACAGAAAGCAGCAAATACGGATATTTATTTTCCTATCCCCCAGCCTATCATTGTTGATGCCATCAAATATTCCTGTGACATGTGCGCAGCATACTAGGGTGGGGTCTTCGATTCCGTTAGCAAAACGACACTCATTCCGTATCTGCGTCCTCATTGGCCCGGTCGTCTCTAATGCGCGGTGGCGACCACTAGGAATGAAGTTAGACGGCTGGGAATCGAAAGAATCCAATGGAATCGAAGTTTTACATTACATCTTCGATTCCATTCGATTCTTTCGATTCC
>JACMIF010001968.1:0-10592 GCA_014805445.1 Diplogasteroides magnus | reverse complement strand
GAGAGAAAAGTGTGTGCGGATCTATTAGGGCACCATTCGTAATGGCTGTTCAATCTGAAAATAAAGCAGTCGATACGAATTGAGAGCCAACGGAACAATGGCATTGACTAATCTTGTAAATGTGTTTCAAACAAAGTAAAGATTCTTGCTATTTCTTCAGGTTTTTGTTGCCAACGGAGAATACACAGGTGTTCAGCATAGAATCTCCATGATTTCCATCCACACCGGTTAGAATTTTCTTTCACATAAAAGACGGGCACTTGAATCATTGGCATTCTATGAAATTGAAAACTGCGCGCGAAATGTTGACGCATTAGTCCATTTTCAGACCCATTAGCCTCCGTGGTTTTCCGACAACCACTTGGTAGGACTTCTTCGACGCATCCCATATCAGATGCGTTTGGAACACGATCTTCCATAATATCCGTAAGCAGTTACATTTCTCAATAATTTTAATTTTAATCCGTCTATTTTGCAAATACAGGCAGAAGATGTGCGAGATATGGCAGGTGCAATGGAAAATGACTTCAGAAAGCTCATATTTGCGCACGGTGTTGATTCTGTCAGTGAGATAATAGTTAAAGTGAGTCATATTTTCAATGGTTCTTTCATTATGTTACGTTTCCAAAAGAATTCAAAGCAATATAATTCACTTTACGGTTGTTATAAATCATTTGGACCGATTCACATTTTTCAGGCCGAGCTGCTTTTCCGAAATCTGCAGTCCCTTGTGTCGAACAACGTCCAAAAGAACGATGAAATTGCAGAGTTGAAGAAAACCGTGCAAGAGTGAGAAAAGCTTCACATTCGTCAAAACATGTTAAATTTAGGTTGGAGTCTAGCAGGGCCGCAAATCGTGCGAGTCAAGTGCAATTTGTGGAGGTAAGAGATCTAACGGGCGAAATGCGGTAAATTGGGGTGTAATGATTGGGGGAATTCACTCCTCAAGCGACTATGTGCCTCATTGTACTTTTTAAAAAATCTAGCTCATTCACCTATAGTCTGAGACAAGAAAGAGAGACATGTTGCAGGATATTGAGCAGGAGCAGGAGCAGTACAATAATGAGATAGCCGACCTTCGTTCAACCATTCATGTGGGAACTTATTAGCGTTTCTAAATCGGTAGTAAAGTCCACTTCTCATTCATCTATAATAATGCACTCGAAGCTGCTTTCTATTGAACGAGGAGACAGCGGCTCCGAGTGGATTAGACGAATGAGAAATGCATTTTTACTACCGATTCAGAAACCCTGGAAATGATCGAAATTTAGAATTGAAAAAAAGATGCTTCAGAGTCTTTCGCTTCAAAATCAAGCACTACTGTCGGTCCCTTCCATTCCATCACCGCTAAGCAGCCCCACTATCCTACTCCAAGGTCCTTCATTTTATATTGTTTTCATTTTGAGGTTAAAAATGTCCGTCCTTCAAACATGAAATAATTTTAATTTTTTGCAGAGAAAGTGGAGTCAATTCTCATGCTAAAAGAAGAATCTCACAGGCAAAAAGAAGAGATCCGATAGGACTGCTCCTTTAATGTGAATCTGAAAAGGTTTGACCGTTTCCGATTTCAGTTCGAAAAAGAAGTCGAACGGTTGAAGAAAGAAAACGGTGAGCTTCAGAAAAAGAACAGGGCGCTGAATGAAGAACGAAGGGAATTGGATGAAGAGAATGAAGATTTCGCTGTCAGGTATGAATTACATATAGAACATTTGTCAACCGAGAAATCATTGTATTTAAGAGAATGCGATATTTAAAATAATCAAATGGTTGTATTAGAATACCGATGTGTAAATGACCATGATGCAAATATTTTCCTTCATTCAGATTGGAGACCCTTGAAGAAGCAAATATGCAGTTGCGTAACACGTTACGGGAGGAGGATTTGGAGGAAGAGGTGTATTTATTGTTTTTTTTGTTTTCCAAATTTTTATTTATTAAATTCCAGTTACCTCCTGACATTCGATTCACTACTGAGGAAGTTCGAGAGATGTTAGAGGAAAAGAATAAGTTAAAGGTTTGCGAAAGATTCTTTCGAACAAACAGTTAAAGATTCTTTCGAACAAACAGTTGAGGAGGAACTTGATCGACTTAAGAACCCTCCGAAGAAGTCAGTTTAGCTTTCATTTACCTTGTTTTTTGTGCCTGACGTTGGCTCGAATCCAAAATGAATATGGTATGAATATTTTCCACTCAGGGAACCACCCAAGCCCATCGAAAACGACGAAGATTTGCCTGTAGAAGGACCGATGCCGAGGTATGGTCATTCGTTCTGGCAGCTCAGACAATTTAGCCGTTGGTAGGGATGGACTTTTGAAACGCATTTATATTTTGTCTCTCTGTGCTCTCGTGAGAGTGGTTGTCTATTATTCGTATTCTTCAATGTGGTCAGACAGAAAAAATGCAAATTCGTTCGGTAATTCGATCTCTTGCCGTTACTGACTTTTGTTGCAGGGAGCCCGATGAGAAGGAGTTCAAAAGGAGAATACAGAGGAAAGCTAGTGGCCCTGGAATTTTGTATGTATTAATTATAGGTTGATTTCTATGGTCTCCAAAAAATTTGGATATAAAGAATAACTGAAAAGATTTCAATTAAAACCGATTCGGTGGCCCTTTTAGTATTAATGACATAATCAAAATGCATGAACTTGCAGCTTCCGTTTCTTCAAGAACATCGGCGTCTCCTCAGTTCCTCGTCCTCGTTCACCACCATTGTCAACACTCGGCTCTTCGAGAAGGTCCACTTCGGTCCCGAGTTTCGCCCAGAACTCTGTACGAACCGTGTCGTGAAAATAATTTTCCGAAATTCCACAATAAATACTTTCATCGCCAAAGATGTAAAACAGTTCATGCCCTACACCTAAATTTAGGGGAACGCTGTAATATGGGTTTGCGTCATTATCTCATTCCCTTTCTCGCACTATCATTGGAGCAGAACGAAATTAGTTGCGTCACGCCTAAAAATCGTGTGTTCCAATTACTCTACTCAGCAATTAAAGTACACGAGTACAGGGGATCCATTAACTGTGTCAAGGAAGGGCAACGATAGCGCAAAAGCTCTCTCGCAGTTGTACTCTCTCATTAACTGAGAGAATTGGAGTAGTGAGAGATCGAGTGGAACTTGCACAGTATTTGTAGAGTGAATCCCGAAGAGCGTTCCATCTCTCTGATCTCTCTATCGAGCGACCATTTTCATGCATCAGAGACGACCGTGCGATGGAGAGCGCAGAGAGGCGGAATGAACTTCGGGATTCGTTCTGCCAAGACTAATGTGCACGAAAGTACTGGACCAACAAGAAGTGCATTCCAATCACCACAATCTTCATTTGCTTCATCGCTATGAGATCCGTAGTGGTTGTACTATCACTTTTGTCGTTTTACCCCGTGGCCGACGCCAGTCTTGGAATCGACACAACTGAGGTTTGTTGGGTGAAAGACAGCAGCGCCAGGGACAATTTCGCCATAATTGTGATGTGGACAGATGGCGTCATCACTGTCGTCAATAAAAAGGCGCGTGTGTCCATTTCACTATTATGGTGCGAAAATCCCATGGCATTGGCGTCTTTCGTTCGTTTCGTTGATTGGTTCAATTCACCATATGAGCAATATTTAGTATCTATCACTGCCAGCCTTACAATGCTTCAAGTCGAACGGTTACGACTTCTTGATTGCTCGAATATGGCTGAATACTCACGATCCGATTGGATTCGCCAACTTGAAGGTATCAACATTTGATTTGATATAAGAAGAGAGTGCTTTCCTTCAGACAGCGAAGATGGCAGGAATCAAGACATTGGACGCCTACTTTGTACCTTGTCTAACGGAAGCATGCAGTTATCCGAATAAGCAGGTAGTCATTAGATTTTAATCTTAAAATTGTCAGCCATGAGCTTGAGCGCGGATGAGATACTTAGATATAATAAGTTTTTTTTAAAAAACCAGGAAATACCTCCACTTGGGAAAGTGACATGAACGCCGTTCAAGTCGAGAGAAAACGATGACCTTATCCGCTTTAATGCCTACAATTTTATTCCATATCGGATAAGTGTCATTAAAATTAAATCGAACAAACTTCTGGGCATTTGCATGCCTCTGGCAGACTTTCCTCTCGACGTGAACGGCTTTCAAGTCTCTTTTTACAGTGAGTCTGGATTATCTATATTTCTACTCATTATAATATGTACTGATCGAAGTTTGTTGAAACTTCATTCGTTCTATCGTCGATCTCACTATTATGCATCCCAACTGAACTCTTGTTGTGGCATCTTTATCTCATATTTGAAACATATCCCAAGACGACGAAATAGAACGTAAAAGTGAGAGGCCAGGGTGTCATTCAGAAGTGAGACGCGTACTAGGAAAAACAGTTGGGATAGGATGCATAATAGTTCACACGACTCTTACTGATGCATTAAATCTCGTCTTTCCATCAACCAGTATTATGCATCCTTATTGAACTGTTGCTCTAGACTATTTATCTCCCAGTTGAAACCTATTCCGCAATGACGAAATAGCAGGTAAAAATGAGAGACCAGGGTGGCATCCAACTGTGAGACGCGTACCAGGAATAACAGTTCAGATAGGCTGCATAATAATGCATTAATGCTAAACTCAAGTGTGAACATTGCAGGTTGAGACGGCGATCCATATGCTGAGGAGTGAAGGAGTGAAGATTGGGACACTTTGGGTGGAAGTACTCGGGTAATCTTTACCTTCTTGGCATTGTTATTATGCATGCAAACTGAATTGATATACGGAGTACGAACCCATCCTCACTTTCAACCTACGCACTACCTAGGGTAGGCAAAGCGACACCGCGTCTCGCGATACAATAGTGTCGCATGAGTATCGCATGGAAAGTGTCACATTCGTATCGTATCGTTCGACGGGAGCGGCACAGTATCGCCCTCATGCAAACGAATCCTTGTTTCTCATTTACGTGCTATTTCGTTGCTTCCCTGGCCACCAGCCATAATTTTGAATACGTTTCAAGCGTAACATATATAGACTAGCTCATAGTACATGAATAATAATCGCTTCTCCGCTATCAGAGAGAACTGGAGCGACTTTCAACTCGCCAATCGTCCTATTCTTCAGGATATCGTAAGTAAAGCGATGATCCTGGGAGTGAAGGTCTGTCTATCTTTCTATACGTCTGCTAATTTATAGTGTCAGGTGGGAATTTGCACAAACAGCGACAGTTGGGATAAATCCATTGGAATGGACGACGATTTCATGAAGAAGCGGACGCTGTGGCTCATCAATGCAGAAAGCAAACAGGTGACATCAGAAGTGCCTTACATTTATATTTAGTTTGAGTTATAGGGTTTCTAAATCCGTTGCAAAGTGTATTTCCCATTAGTGCTAAATTCCATTCGAACGAAAATCGCTCCGAGTACATTAGCCGAATGACAAATCGACTTCGCTACCGATTTATGAATGCCTGCTGTGTTATTGACAGCAGACGTTCAGTCTTTTTGTCGTATTCTTCTGAGAACAGTTGTTTCTCTGCAAAAAAATAATTGGGGAACGAACTGAATGCATTTCATAGTGGCCGTATCGATTGACTGTCTCGTCTATTTCAGACCAACACCACATTCAACTCGTTTGGTGGCTGGACTCGTCCCTCCATTCAGCAATATCCTCAAATTGTTGAGGCGTGCGGAGTGAAAGTTAGCAGGAATTGGCAGTTTTAATAGGCGAAATAAGTGCATAAAGAATATAAATACATCGTGAAGATCGCAGAACGCAACCGCGGACTACAGAAAAACGCACACTCTCACTGTGTGCTGTTATGTGACTGTGGGGAAGTGTGCGGAGAATTGTAGTCAACGCATTCATAGATTCATAAGCAATTCAACGATCACAGTGCGAATTTTAAAACATTCTCAAACGCAGTGCCGTTCAAGAATGAGAGAGTGTTAGAGGCGTTGTCGGTTGATGGAAATCGTCGTTCACTTTCCCTTGTCTTGTCAATCATCTGTTGCAAGATGAACAAACCACTCTCTGGCGCGTCAATGGCCATCTGAAATCGATCATTTATCATAGATGAATATTCACGATCGGGAATATTGGTCCCTTGGTTGAGCGTGCATGAGACGAGCCATGAGCGTATTATCGAAACGACATCTAATGTCTTTTAATGGGAGGCCCTCTGTAAAGCGTTAATCAGACGGCAGGGATCACGACTCTGGATTGGATTTGCCAACACAGTCAAAGTGGCCACCCAAATATAAACTATAAATTGTTATACCAAATGCCCTGATCTGAGGACGTAGATCAACTGTAGATTCTTGTAAGTCTTAGTGAATCCAGCCAGAGGATGGTTCGTCGTTTCAAATGGAATCTTCGTTGCATTCTTGAATTGACTCATTCCACTCCATTGCAGTCTGTTCATCCATTTGTGTACTCCTGAAATACATTTCCTAATTAATCGTTCGCAAATAATTCGAGCCGATCAGAGATCAATGCTCGGTTTTTTTCTCTATTGGTCTCCGTACATGACTGCCTTAGCGATATTGGGCCGTTAGTCGTTCACAAGTAAGCATCAATGCTTTAGTATGTTTTACCTGGAGTATGGCATATCAAATCGAGTTGTCCATTGTATACAGTCACATGAATTCCGTAGTCCAACAGTTTGTCAACTTAATATCCCTTCACATTCACAATATTTTGTGTATAAAACTCACCAGTGCTGTATACAGGCTTCATTATATCGCCGGCCAGACTGCTGTATACAAAGCCTTTTTGAGCTGAAAAATTTTCCAGTTGCTATTATTTAGAGATGTGAAATATTTTGATTTGCTGAATGTGTTTTTACAGCGCTGAGTTTAGTTCAGTTTTTGTTTTTTGATCTTGCTTACCCTGATATTGAACGTGTTCCGGAATGACGCCCAGCTTCTCTCTAATAACTGTGTTCATATAATCGTCCAGTGGCTTGTCCAAATCGAGCGAAACGACTAGTTCGTAGAGCTCCTCTGAAGTGATAGTTTCACATTTTATATTTTTTCTCAATGGATCACAGTCATCAATGTTCTGTTGTGCTCTAAATCTATCATAACTAGTATTTATTAAATACACGTACTCAGGGGACATTCGAGAATAGAAATGGTCTTCATTTGTGCGTAAGACAATGAAGAACCGTCATCGATGCCGCGCTTCAAGACGTTGTACCAACTGACGCCACCCGTTAACTGCAACGTGAAGTTCGCTTACATATTCTCAGAATGTTTCGATTGTTCACAAAATGCTGGAGTATTGCATGTCCTAACGTGACACTCAGGATTCTGTATGTTTCAATTGTTAGATATATAGGCAAGAGTAACATTTCGGTTGGCGGGCATAATAAAAGGAAATTCTAACCATTCCGACAAGGTCCACCATCTCCTTTCTGCATGTTGTAGCGTTAACCCAAAGAGAATTGTTCACAAGTTGCTGGAAATGAGAATGGTTTTTAAATATTTTTCATATTAATATTTTTAAAAAATACATACCTGACACTTCTCCGCCAGTTTGTTCACTTGAGCCAGCTGCTGTTCATCTATTAGCGACTGAAAAGGAGAACGTTCTTTCATGAATCTGATTTTCGCTCAACCTGGGCGAAGAGATATTCTCCGTAGTCGTTCATAAAGTTCATTGATGATATCCACGAATCACCGAGAGCAACACCCTTGAAAATATAATTTTCTTGATCTAATCGACTCAAAAACCAAACCTTGAAGTTCATGGAGATATTTCCCGATTTGATAGCCTGAAATTGTTAAAATATGGAAGATCCGTATATTTTCTATAATACATGTTGCATTGAAGCTTCACCTCGTGAAGTTGCTTAGCGAACTCAACAATCATTATTCCTCCGTAGCTCTCGCCAGCTATGAAGAAAGGGTTTGTTTTGTATTCGGGGTGCTTCTTCATGAACGCAGTGATCCATGTGAGCAGATCCTCAAGAGAAGCCACTATTTTTTGTTATAAACTATCTAATAATGGAAGGGTTGATGGATAATATGCAATAGATATTTCATATGATATTATATTTGTACGTAATACATGTCTGAGGAACGTCTCGACCAAGGGAAAAACGCTCAGTCAATTTTCTTGGAACTCACTGCAAAGAAGAAATGCGACAGAAATTTTATGACAATCAAAGACTGTCCTTTATCTCCAGAACATATGTTCTGACCCGGATAAATATTGTATTCTAATGCATGCGCATTTCAGAAAAGCACAAGAAAGGATCAACCTTTCCAATCTCCTCATCATTTGCGGTGTACGCAGTTCCATTTTCAACGTAAGAAAACCCAGTTCCAACTGGATTGTCAACGATGAGAAGGTCGCCTTTCTGGAGCTAAATCGGGCCTTGTTCATTCAATTTATAATAAACAATTGTTCTTGCCCAAGTCGATGGACGGTCGTTTTCAAATCTATCCTTTGGGCCGAATTCGGCAAGGTTTCCAAAACCAATGCCGGATGCTCCTGGGCCTCCCTGAAGTTTGAAATATTTAATATTACATACATAACACTACATGAGTTTGGCATGTTGATTGTTTTGTGCATTTTTCAGTGCGACCATAAATTTGAGGATATGCATAACATCCCTGAAGTATAACAAATGAAAACTTTTACACACCGCCAGCCACAGGAAGAGTGGTCGATTATTCACAGTAGGTGTGATTGAATATAGCCACCAGAACAAGTGGGCGCCCTCTCGCACAGACGTGTATCCCCAATCCTGAACAATAAAAAATTAATGACGATAAAGAATTCATCTCCTCTATATCCTAAACTTTTCAATTTTCCTCTTTTCATTCTATAATAATCAAATTTTAAGCAAGGAACATTCTGATGGTTTACCTCATTATAGCTCAGAGGGCCTGCAAAGGTGTTCACGGTGTTTGAGGCCAGAATATCGGCATTGGTTATCAAAGGTTGAAGGAGGAGAAGGAGAAGGACAAGTATCCTGGAATATGGACGAAGTACATTGGAGTAGAAATGGTTCGTTGGATGGCGAAACACTGATGTTTATGAAAATTCGTTCAGAATGAAACAGAGGGAGAGACGAAATATACCATATGGCAAAGAAACAGGTAATCATAATCATATCTGACCATGAAATAACAGTATTGTTGCGGATAATAAAACAATTGCGGACTGGAGATCCTTCGATACTTTTATATTTGAGCGTGTGGATGGAAAAGACAAACAGTAGGTTCAGCAGAGAAAAAGAGAAAGACAGAGAGTGTGTGGAACGGAAATAACAACAAAGAGTGTCGGATAGAGGGACTACAGAAGTGCGCACAGTCAGATTGTAAGAGTGAGTAGTGTAGTGGGATGAGTAAGAGGGTGAATGACAAGTGCGCCATGGACGTTTGCGCCATTATGGTGAAGTGGACACAATTTTGACCCATTTTTCCCCTTGCAGGATATGGCTGCCGCAAAAATTTAAGGTGGATTCTTTGGTTTCTCTACAAGTTCTCTCAAAAATATACATATGAAATGGACCTGCTAGCCGGTCCAAAACCTTCCATTGTAAGACTGTCCTTTCTAATGGAGGTACAAAGTACACCAGTGAATTTGCATTTTGTTTACATTTCCAAGACATTCAATCGACTTCATTTTCATCCTTGCTCTACTCATAGACGGTCGCTTCTCTTTTCCTCCTTCCAAGCCTCCATGGCTCCCGCACGGATTCTCGCCATTACCGTATGCTTTGTTTACAAAATGTGTGATTGACGCTGATTTTTGCAGATGAGATTCTTCTTCCTGATTCTACTTGCGTCTCATCCGTCGATTGCGTCCAGTGCATGCAGCAAGACTGAGTATTCCAACCCAACGACCACTTTGGTAGTCTTTAAAAAAGTCTTTATTCCGGGGTCAGGGGGATAATCCATAAGGGGATGTGATCCTGCCGGTGGACTGCTAGGCCAGTCGAGTAGGAGTTACATGTTCCAAGCGTTTTCTCCAGGGGATGTTTGCTTCGCGGGCACTTTGGTAGGGATTCTTTTAATCCCATCAGTCAGTCGAGTACATGTATTGTTCAGTACGACAATGGCTGCACGGAACAAGCTGAAAGGAGAGAATATTATACCCAGATTGACATTCCGAAATACAAGCACAAGTTTATGTTCGTCAAGGAAGACAAGAGATGGTTCGACTTTTTCACAACAATTAACCAATTGGCTCAATTTCAGCGTCTTTGCCCAAGTTGGTATGGAGGACAACAGTGTTTGCCCTGACGGAATGAGACTGGCCTCATTTCCCAAGAAGGATGACTTTAATCAACTGGCATGCGCTGTTCTACGTTCTCCTGAATTTAAGAGTGCATACATCTTGCGTTAGTTTCTGACATGGATAATTATAAATTATGTAAAAAAATTCAGGTGTTAGCGCCGCATTCCTTCACCGCGATTGCAATTGGTACTGGGTTGATGACAACGCTGTTGATCAGAAAAAGCTCGAAAATGGAAAGTACACGATAGCAAGGGTTAGGAAAACAATCTCTTTAAAGGAGCCACAAAGGGAGATTTATTTGCATGCACTTTCGGGATCACTTCTCTCCAATTCCCTTACTCTCTCGTTGTCAGAGTAGACCGCTCTGA
>JACMIF010001967.1:0-20435 GCA_014805445.1 Diplogasteroides magnus | reverse complement strand
AGAAATGTTTCTACAGTGGGAAGAAAACTTAAGATGGGGGTCGATAGTGAAGCCCAGGTCTCTAACCTCTTCGCTAATACTCATCTGTCCACCGCCGATGGTGTAAGGGTGCTTGGGTTGGATCTACCTAGATGAAGAACAGTACATTTTGGCCTTGAAATATTCGTGAACACAGCGTACCTGGCATCTTTCGAGGAGATCTTTATACACAGGTGAGATTGGCGTTCCTAGATATAGCACATGGGCATCGATTTTGTAGCTTCCTTTGAGCTGCAACGATTGAGTTATTATTATTAAAGAAGTTAAGTGTCGAAACATGAATCCAGAAAATAGAGCACAATTCTAATTTGCTTGAAAAGCTAACTTGTGTCCCTGAAAGGGCAGGAACTTGTTCCCATGCATTCCAAATCCGATCGAGCATTGGCGTGCTGTAGTAGGCCCTCTTTTTGCGGCTTCGATATGTGAATATCACAGGCCCTTCAGCGAGAGCTTCCTGTTAACAGAAAAATTTTGCTGCAATACAACCTAATCGCATACGAGACTTCCGAAAGAAAGGAAAACTACTAGTTGAAAACTTTCAGATTAAACATTATAGTAGCATACAAAGTAATTATTTCGTCTATGCTTCTTCTATGTAAACGTAAATATATGTTGCGAACAACGTCTTAGATTGAATCTACTTGAAATGACTCCGGATCAGCCGTGCAACTTCGTCGTCACTATTGTCTATAGTCTATATAAGTCTATAGAGCTTACTTTGCATCACAAACTGCGTTTGGCCCCAACTCCAGCTGGTGGACCGTGCTCAGATAATTGGTAGAACATTTGGAAAACGCTATTGTGGAACTCTACCCTACCTCATTTAATGTTTTTACCGTTACAAATTGGAACCCGAACGATGTGATAATGAATTTGTAATTATCAAAACATTTAAAGATCAAAAATAGAGTTGAGTTCCAAAACGGCTGTTCCAAAATGTCCTACCGCCGTCAAGCATGCTTCGGTCCTATCCTTCACGTTACCTTGATGAACCGATGCGCCTCCGACTCATCCACAATGCATCTCACTGCACGAACTTGGCACTTCTTCCCGATTATTACTGTAGGGAAGTCGTCTGATTGTGGCTGAAAAGTGCGTAATCATCGAAGCACTGGATCTTCAGAATTAGTATTTAAACTGTGATTAGGACAACTAGTGCGGTCTTGTGTGAGGAGTCTATGACAATTACGGACAACGGCGAATATGTACGGTTTGTACGAAGATAATCTATTTGAAACGTGAATGGTGAAAATTTTCGCGCCAACTAATAAAATGAACATACATGAGACGACTTCTCAATCCCCTTGACGAACAATGTTCTCTTGTTTACTTCTTCAGCTCTATTGGCATTATCGCTAGCGACCTAAACGAATCAATGCTTGATAAAATCATATGAACACAGTCTCATAATCATTATTCACGGTCTGGGCAACCTTAAGAAGAGGGAATGATTTTGGTGATCGTGTACCTCTCCAAGATAAAAGAAAAGTAGAAGGGAACTATTTTAGTGCCCGTAGTGCCAAACATAGAAGGATGAAGAGTGAAGGATTTTGGTGTCCCGATTGGTTCAATTATATTTGCGTGAGAGAAATACCAAGAAATACCTTCAGTGGTATGATATCGAGACTGCTCGACAGTGTAAGAGAAGTAAGGGAACCATCCGATGAGGACACAGGAGAAACTGCTTTGAGAACAGCGACAGTGGCCTCAGGAATAGTTAACAAGGCCTTTGATTGCTTAGCCTTTCGACCGATGGAAACAATCTTCGCTGTAATAATGGTTTTAGTCATGATTACAATACTCTTGGCCATACTTTTATGCTCGATTATCTCCACTTCATCATCCACTTCCAATTTGGGCTTCTTCAGTCCCATGTTCACATTACATGTCTATAACGATATTCGGTACTAGAATGACCATTATAATAAGAAGACTCACCGCATGTGGAATGGTGGAATGAGATTGCGAGATTTCACTGCGAATCACCTGTAGAAAATGATTCGGTGAGTCCGCAAAATGAGTGCCAATTCAAGTAGTTCCCACAGAGAGGTTGTTCATAATACGAGAGACAACCGATCCGAGGGAATTAGACGACAGAAAAGGTACTTTCGCTTTGGTTTACTATCCTACACATGAAACAATTTGTAAAATGAACTCACCAGACACTGCTGATTCCGGAATCCTTGAGGATGAAAGGGAAAATTAACTTGATTATTCATCTGAAACACTGAACAATATGCGCACAGTGAAAGGAATATTGGTATCACCACCGTAGAAACAACGGCTTTTTCACAAAGAAAGAAACGGGTTGGTAAAAAACGTTTATCCGCCAATACATAATTTTCTGGCTTTCAAATAACAAGTAACAAATTTTGCAGACGAACAATAAATAAAAATAGCTTCGAACAAAGTGCCCCAGATTACAACAACAATATATAAATTATGAACGCAAGGATTATAATACCACATTTAAAGTTTTGAAGCTTCTCCACACTTTTTGATCCAGAATTTGACAGCACTTCGAGAGATGTGAGATTTGTCCTGTAAATTACATTTCCCTTTAAATACACAATCAAATCGATTCAAATTCCTAAATCTAGCATGTAAAAAGGAGGGCACAAATTCCCTTTAAGGAGATTGTGATCCGCTTAGATAACCAGTGTAGTGAAGTACGGTACAATAAAAATCGATTCTCACGTGTTCAACAGATAGAACGTGGCTGAGAAGGGTGAATGTGCAATTGAATTTGGATGGCGTGGGCTTGCACGTTTCGCACTTCACTTTCTGAACAAGAATGTCATCAACAACGATGATATAACACGAAACATTCGCTAAAACTATCCGATTTTGCATGTAATACTATTCAAGATAATCTAATTTGAAAACATGAATAGTCATCTTTGAAATCACACAGTAATAAAAAAAATCTCACTTTTGATTCGAATACATCACATGACATCTTTGTTAGCTGCTCTTGGTTGCAGATTTGGAATTTAGTCTGCAATTTGTTCCAGTCCATTGTCCTTGCTGCAAAGGAAGATAATTAAAACTAGCCATTCTTCTTCAAAAAATATTTTATTGGAAAAGGATATATCAAGAATTCAATACTAACCTATCTGATCTGGACTCAGATCCTCTTCGTGATTTCTTGTGAGAGCCAGAACCATCGGATCAGGTGTTATGTTGCCTCTCGTCTCGGTCATTTTCTCCCTCCTTTCCGATTTCTTCTTTTTCAGTGGAGTGGAATCTGGACTCGATGGTGTAAGAGAGGCAGAAGTGCCATCCATTGGGAGAATTGGGGAAGGTGCTTTGAGGTCAGAAAGTTTGGCCTCAGGAACAGTCAATGAGGCCTTTGATTGCTTAGCCTTTCGACCGATGGAAACAATCTTCGCTGTAATAATGGTATTGGTCATGGTGACAATACGCTTGATCTTACTTTTATGTCATCATCCACTTCCACTTTGGGCTTCTTCAGTCCCATGTTCACAATACTTGTCTGCAACGATGGAATCAAAGGGTATGTATGAGGGCTAGGTATAAAACTGTTTAATTTTACAATAACAAGTAACTTTAAGGGGACTAAATTAGGATTGCTTAAGTTGGTACATGCGTACTTTTTTGAAATATGGAGAAGACTCACCGGGAGTGGAATTGTAGGTGGGTTGTGTGTGATTAGAGAAGCATTCGCCTCGGGAGAAGTAGACGTGTTTTCAGGGATTTTAGGAGCAGCATGAACTGATTCGATCTTGACTATGGGCATCTTGGCTTTAGCCAATGTCAATGACTTCCCTTTAAATCGACGGGAGCCGTCGTCTCTGTGATTGAATGTTTACTCGTGGGACAGCACACTCGTCTTACTTTTAGGCTCGGCTGTTTCCACTTTGTCAGCAACTTCAATATTGGGCTTCTTCAGTCCAGCATTAGCATTACATGTCTGTAACGGTATTCGGTTCTGCTATGACCACCCTAATATGAAGACTAGGGTTCCTTTACTAGTGCATATAGTGCATTTGTCATTAGTCTAACCTCCGTTGAACGATTGTCTATCACATGAAGACACAACAGCTCCACAGAGATTAGACGAATGACAAATGCAGTAATTGTAAATGCATTTATGAGGAAACGAGTGTGTCGATTGCGAGTCTTTTTGTGCATTCGTCACTTCTCTAATCTCTGCGGTACGGTTATGTCTGCATTCGAATGACAACCGTACCTCAGAGACCAAAGACATGTCGAATGCACTAAAAGGACGAAATGCGACACCCTGCTAAAGAAGACTCACCGCATGTGGGATGATGGAAGGAGTTGGAGGCAACGCAATGGGAGTAGTTTGAGGTTGAGCGACTTCACTACCAGCAACCTTCAAAAACTACTTGGATCAGATGGATATTCACGGGGGAAAATGCTATATTCAATCAGATTACTGGATCAGTCTAATATTCTAATAAGCCAGTCAGATTAGTCCTGTGACCTTATCTTCCTTCGATCCTTCAGTCGTTTCACTACGTGGCTGCTTGCTACTTATTTCGGAATTCGAGCGAGAGTGACTTCTGAAAAATTGGATAGATATTTTGTTATGCTATCAAACTTGATAAAAATAAATAATATGCAGTAAAAGTACTACAACCTCTTCCTCGTCATCTCCATCTCTTCTTCATTTTCGCTGTTTCTTCCTTCACTTGTTCTCGATTTCCTATCTCCCTCAGTCCAAAGAACCCGCATCAATTCTTTTTCCAGGTGAAAAATTCTAAAATTACTATACAGTTACAAATAAATCATTAAAATGTACCTTTCCTGTTGCATCTCGTTGTCTTTCTCCAACTTCTTCACCTTCTCCGAGAGACTTCGATTGAGTTCTTCCTGAACGATGATAAATATCCTAATGACAATTTCTATTAAAATAACATCTTCCAGATACGTTACAGTAATACGTTTTTGCCCGCGATGTGATTATCTGGAGGGGGGGGGTGACATTTTGGAAAGGCCATTTTCAAACTTTAAATACTCATCATAAGTTCCAAAACGGTCAGTTTCAAAACGTCACGTTCCCATCTGGAGAAGTTTCCAGTGCAATTAACCAACCTGGTCTCTAACTCTAGTTGTTAGACTCTCCAAGTTTGACCTTATGGTCGCCAGCGCATTGGAACCAACGGAGCCGCCAACCTGTAGTTTTGTGTAAATAAATTAATTTAAAAAAGATATGTATGTTCTTGTACTAATTCCGTTAAGTGTTCAGTCTTAAATCTAGCCATGAAACGTTGTTAAAACAGTGATATGATAGAACACTCAATCATGAACCAACTTTAACATCTAAATGCACTAGGAAATCAGAGGATCATCCCGGAAAAAAGGATATCTTCGAGTCAAATTGTTGATAGAATGCTCACCGCTAATTGCGGATTCAAGATGAGTCCTGGTGCTGGTGGACGAAAATTATTTGGAGGCGGGGGCGGGTAGGGAAAGAGCACTCGATTATTCATCTGAAACACCTGGCAATTTAGGCAACAACGTAATTTTTGGGGTATCAACACCGTAAAAGCAACGGTTTTTTTCAAGACAGGTTTGCGTTCGTATGGGAGCAATGAGTCCACGTTAAAGTACAGAGATATGTTCACAATGATAGGCAACATTGAAAAAGAAAGTAAACAAAAAGCTCTTCCAAAACAGCAACTTTATCACTTCAACAACGTGAAACACGTGCAACGAATTAGCTACGGAACAGAAGAATCATCAACTTACAGCAGCTTATTAGTGGTAAACGAAACTTCAAGTATACGACCAACGGTTTAAGTGAACATATGTATATAATAATAAATAAGATAACAAAATTACAACTATTTTCATCATTCACTCTCACCAATTATCATCATTTCCTCCAACATAATCGAATCCAGACTGGCCTCTGGAACCTCCACCGCCAAATCCAGATACTCCGACTGCAAATCCAAATCCGCCTCCGGAGCTACCACCGCCAAAACCGTATCCGCCTCCCGAATCTCCACTGCTGAATCCAGAACCGCCTCCTGAAATATCAAATAACGATAAAATACTAGGCCTGCTTCTGAAACAACTACCTCCAAATCCAGGCATGCCTCCCAAAGCTTCATCGCCGAATCCTGATCCTTTGCCTCCAAATCCATATTCACCTCCAATGAATATTCCACATTCACCTAGTCCAATCCACACGTCTTCGATACCTTCGCCGTCGGATCCATATCCTTAAATTTAAAATAACGCTAGGCATTTTTCCGAAAGAACTACCTCCAAATTCAGATTTGCCACCACCGAATCCAGGCTGGACTTCGTAACCCCCATGGCCGAATCCAGATACTGAAATTTCAAATAACGATAAGAAACTAGGTCTGGAAAGGAATTCATGAACGCTCCAAACCATTTGGAATTCTAAACGTGACGTCATTTGGGTAAGAGGAGGGTGTTTCGCAACACCCCCCCCCCCTCCCTACCCAAATGAGACCACGTTTGGAACTTCAAATGGTTTGGAGCGTTCATGAATACGGTCTCTGTTTCCGAAGTCACTACCTCCAAATCCAGACTGGCTAGAACCTCTACCGCCGAATTCTGATCCTTTGCCATAGCCACCACCAACGAATCCACTTCCACCGAATCCAATCCACTCCTCTTCGGAACCTCCATCGCCGATTCCCGATCCTAAAGTTTCAAAGAACGATAAAAACTGGGATAGCTTCAGAAGTAACTACCTCCAAATCCAGATACACGACCACCGAATCCAGGCTGGCCTCCGAAACCTTCACCACCGAATTCAGATCCTGAAATTTCAAATATGGATAACAAACTAGGCTTGCTTCCGAAACAACCACCTCCAAATCCAGATACACGGCCACCGAATCCAGGATGGCCTACGAAACTTTCACCGCCGAATCCAGATCCTAAAAATACAAATAAAGATAAGAAACTAGGCCTGTTTCCGAAAGAACTACCTCCAGATACACATACAAGACCACCGAATTCACGCTGGACTTCGGAACTTCTACCGCCGAATCCTGATCCTTTGCCATAGCCACCATGAACCAATCCACTTCCACCGAATCCAATCCACTCGTCTTCGGCACCTCCACCGTCGGATCCAGATCCTGAAATTATAAATAATGACAACTGGGCCTATTGCCGAAGTAAGTACCTCCAAATCCAGATCTAAAATCACCGAATCCAGACTGGCCTCCGAAACATTTACCGCCGAATCCAGATCCTGAATTTACAAATAACGATAAGAAACTAGGCATTTTCCGAAGTAACTACCTCCAGATCCAGATACAGGACCACCGAATCCAGGCGTGACTTCATAACCTCTACCGCCGAATCGAGATCCTAAAATTTCAAATAATGATGAGAAACTAGGCCTGTTTCCGAAGCCACTACCTCCAAACACAGTGCCGCCTCCTCCAGGCTTTCCATCGAAACCACTACTTTCTCCAAAGCCGTCACCAGCGCCATTATTTCCTCCTGAGCTTCCACCACCGAAGCCTAAGATAATACAGTCAAGCCCAAGTTCTCAACCGAAAGGGTCCCTTGACATCCCCCGGCATTTTTACAGCAGAATCGGCACCGTGGAATGATTATGTGATGATAAACATGTTCGTTATTCAATTTCACATCGACAACATTCAATGTGCAAATAAATGCTTGTTTTTCTGAGTTGTTTGCCTTAGAACCGTAGAAATTTTTCGACTGCAATATATAAATTATAGTCAACTCGAAAGAGGTATCCCCCCTTGAGCGAAAGGTGGTAATTACCGAATCCTGACGTAGATTCACCGCCTGCACGTCCACCAAAGCCTGAACGGACGCCTCCCCATCCGCTGAAAATGCCGATTGAAAACATTTACAATGAAACTACGAACCTCATCGTTACAGCCGTTGATCAATTGAGAAACGTACACCTAAAAGTCAAATAGTTTTAAAACGAAGTAACCGAGTTTTGAAAACAGAACTAGTATGAACTAGAACTAGAACTAGTCGCAAAACGACACACGCACAGCAAGGGTCAGTCACGAGGCCGTGTGCAAGAAACTCAACAAACTGAAACTGTTTAACTGTTTGTCGGGCAAACGTGCCGTCATTTGAGTAGGGAGAGCTGTTTGTCAAAAATCCTCCCTCTACTCAAATGAAGCCAGCTTTTCTCCGCAAACGGTTTGCCGCGTTCATGGACACGGCATATAACAAGCGCAATTATAAAATATTGCACAAGTGGGTGGGTTCCCTTTTCGACAAAAAATAGCGTGCGGGAGCGAGAGAGCGTAGACAAATAAGGCGTCCGCTCTTCTAACACTAACGCTCTTTTTCTCTGCGCCCTCTCGCTATTTTGTGATGTCACTTCCGCCAGGTGATCGTTCATGGCTACGGCCTCTGGCGCTCTTGTCTTTCACCCGTGAAACTATTAAATCTCCCACTATAATCATCTGTCGCACTTGCGAGCACCAGAAAGTAGGGTGTCGCATTCGGGAATAAAGTGCATGATAGATGTCTGTTCATTTAGTCCGACCGATTGTCTAAGATAAGCGAGAGAGAATGAGTCTAATGCGCAGCGACAGAAAAGTTGTGCTTTTTTCCGGCATAATTGAAACGGATCCAAATACTGTTGTTGTGAAGCGATTATGTATGAAACGTGAGAGGCAATAGCTCGGGAAAACAGAAAATAGCGCACATATGCAAATCAGAATACATTCGGCTAAAATGCAGAGCATTGAACATAAAGAAATAAACGTGTCGAATCAAAACGACATCCATTCATATAGAAGACCACACAACAACAGCTTCTTTATCAACAACAAAGTTTTCTTCTCTCGGAAAGAAACAAAGTTGCAAAACAACTAGTTTTGGAGAATACGGCAAAATAACAAGGTAAATGCATACAATGGGGAGAAAATATGAGCACGAAGGTCAGCATTTCTTCTATTGGCTACATCAACCGTAAATGAATTTTTAAAGTGGAATCACCCATAAAGGATCCTCAGTCAAATAAGAATACACAATTGTCCAGAGCATCGTGCTTTGAACATATGATTACTGTAGAAACACAACATAGAAAAGTATTCCTAGCCATAATGTCGAAATGTAAAAATAAATGCCTATCGTGTCAAAGGGGGATCGAACGGCGGCATCATTTATTGATTGATCTACCATATCATCATTCCTTATTGGTCGAATTCTCATTCAGGTTCAGGATCAGCGTAAGCCAGAAGTTGATGTCAGAACGACGAACCGTGATGCGGCACTGCAATTAACGGCCAGTAACATTGTCTAAATGGCGCCCAATGAATGAAAATATATTTTGGAGCTATTGTAATTGTTTTCGAATGCGCAATGAAGTTACTGAAACAAATGGAGAGCATAAAACCGGTAAAATCGCTCGATGGATACTTTAGGATAAAGTCTTTAGCTCTCCTCTACCTGATGCTCTTTGGCGACGACGTGATACAGAAACGACATTCCATTCTCCAACACCGAATCACACTTTTCGCACTCGCACTTCACCTGGAGAAAGTAATGCGTTTTACTGTACATAACACTATGAGATTTGATCGCATTGCAAGGTAGAAATAATGCACAGCAGGACAAAAAAAGGAGCTAAACGTAAAAACCACTTCGGAGCACTTTGAGATCGTCGCATAGTGTAGTGTATGATGACTACAATAACCCTCATACACTCTAGGGTTACTGAAGCCCTCATACACTACAAATAGTGCACTATTAGGCCGTTAATACACTATCTCTATCAAGTACGAAGGCACTCAACTCGCATTGAAAAGGTACAGAACTACTTCACCCGTCGAGTTTTCGCATGCTCTTTCGGCCTTATCAGACCCAACCTCCCCACTTCTTCCGAGAGACTTTAAAAACTGAACCCCTTGAAAAGAGGCGCCACCATAAAGACATGATAATGCTCCACAAATTAGTCTATGGCCACACTACGCTCTCCGATAGAATTCCACACTACTACGACATCAGACCTTCTTCTCTCCTGTGGCCAGGATTTACTCTCTTTCTTCCTCACACCCCAAATATTTACCGCAAAAACAAGCTTTTTCCCAAGATCCGCCAGGAAATTCACCTCTACCTATCGACCTCTTAATTCATCAATTGAACTAAATACTTTCCTTTCTCAAATTAACACCTCGTGAACTATCTATATATTACAATCCCACGTGTTACATTTCATGAAATATTTCAATTGTGTGCAATACGTAATAAACTTGAACTTGAACACTGAAAACTGACATATGTTTCCTAAACTGTTCGAAATGGTACCTTGAAGAGTGTCTTGGTGTACTCATTGACCTTCTTCTGTGTCTCGTCTTCCATTCCAGTCACCGCTTCCGCCAGCGCTTTCCATTCCTTCTTCGCTACAAATGATCTCAATTTTGACCCAATTTCTGCTCTAACACAAAACCAACAGTAATCCGCAATATGCAAAAAATTGAATCGACACATTTTGCTGCAGTATTTATGAGCCAAGCGACACTTAGGAACTGTCATGTAGGAGCTCGACATTTTGGAACAAGTCTCGGCCATAAGCATAAAAACTATTCAAAATCACGTGGCCATTTTCGTTGCTCAATCTCAATGAAAGTTCCCGAGTATCACGTGGTTGCCACAGTATCACTCACCATTTTCATCCTCATCCACAGCATCCCCGTGCAGCAGTCCCAGGAACGCGAGGGGCATGTTGTCCGCTTCCCGCTGAGCAGCTGAATCCAATCCATAAGTGAATGCCGGTGTAGTCTTCTCGGCCTTAGGCAGTGCATATACCGTGGACGCGTTCTTGGCGAGAGTGGGTTTGGCGCCCTTTGCAGCAACAGTCGTGGCCTTGGGGGCAGTATGCCTGGGCTTGGGAGCATGAGCAGAGGTCTTCGCACCAATGGGCAGAGGCTTAGAAGCAGTAGAGTAGAGAGTCTTGGCAGCAGTAGTACACTTGGGCATGGGACCAATGAACGCGGTATTCGTCATACCAGTAGACGGGTCCTTTGTAACAGTAGCCGATGTCTTGGGACGATTGAAAGTGTTGCGATCAAGCGACGAAGCCTTGGGAGCAGTAGTAGACGTCGTCTTGGGTTCAGTCGGTGCTTCATCCTTGGTTGCCGTCACAACGTTGTCGTTTTCCTTCTTCGGCTCCTTCAGTCCCACTTTTCCATCTTCACCGTCGTCAGAACGCTGCTTCTGCAAGGGCAAACGATTAAGAAAACTAAATGTAAATTTAAAATGCAAAAAAGTAAACGTAAATGTATTTTATTTTTTATACTTTATTTTTTTTAAATAGACCAAACTATTTCCACAGCCCAGTTCCTGAAGCAAGCATTAAGAACTTCAACACAATGACCAACAACTGTAACAAACAGAGTGATGACACATTGCGAAGTTATAGGCAAGCTCAATACTCTCTCGCTCTCTCCTGTCGTCTTTTTAAACTTAGTTCGTTCACAAATTCTAAATTTGAGGTTCAGAAAACGAGGATCTCCACAAAACAACGCAAATGATGAACTCACTTGCCAGCGATCACTTCCTTCGCCTGACAAAAATGGGTTGGCAGTTATTATAGTATGCGAGATTGGTCATGTTTCGTGAAGGCTATATTATCAGTTTGATCTATAGGGCTTGTGAATCATAAGCGAATTTTCAGAAGTGTTAATATTACCTGACCATCTTCCGGCCTCTTCACTTCAACATTCGTCTTAGTACGGGTCCATAATGTCCAACCACCACTCTGCTGACCCACTTCCTCCGTCTTCACTTCAACAGTCTTCTTAGGCTGCACGACGGGACGGGCATCCCGAGGCGACGGGGAATGGCGTCTGGAACAATAAAACAATGAAAAAAATGGGCAATGAAATCGGGATACATGCGAACAAGCACTGGCACCAGCATTGAGGTTCGCTTATCACATTGGATAGAGGAAGCAAATGGCATAGTTATGGCGCTATGCGGGCACTTTCCTTCGAAAGTATTCATTTTCCGGCTGCGGTCGATTACTCGCCAGAGCATTCGTTTCACGATCTTCAGTAGCTCGGAGAACATAACTCCGATTCATCAATATGCTATGCAAGAGGATCGCGTTGGACACTCCATCAACACTACCAATCACTAGGGTAGGGAAAGGAAGCGGATGTGCGTATCTCATTCGGCTAATTCCTTCGGAACGGTTGTCTCTCTCATGTGATGGAGAACTACTCCGAGGGGATTGGATGAATGTGAAATGCACTTCTGGTTCCTTCTCCTATTCTACGAATCACCTCCTCTTCTCCTCTCTTTCCCCATCGTCATCTTCCCTCTCCCAACTCTTTTGCCTCTTTCGCTCGTCCTTGTTCGAACGGAGCAGCGACTCCTTCTCAAGAAAGCCCACTCTGAACGAAGAAACCTTCAGATGATTAGCACACATTTTACGAACATAGAATTCAAAAATGCAATCAGTATTTTCCTAACCTGGCGAATTCTTAGACTTTGGGAAAATATGAGAAAATTTTGATCTACGTCGGATGAAGTACATGTCGCGCGGACGAAACCCCAAACCCCGAGACAAAAGATGAAGAAAAAAGTCTTGGCGGAACTGTAGCGGAGTTTAGAAAAGGGAATAAGAACATCCGATCAAGAACAGTACCGCTCTTGCAGCAATTCGTTCTCCTTCTCAATCTTCTTTATCTTGTCCTCCTCCAGCAGCTTGATTCTAATTAAATCTTATTATTATAATTATTATAAAAAAACATATGCGCTATGCACCTTTTCATCAGCAACTGGTTGTTCTTTGCGAGGTTGCGATTCATCGCTTCCACTTTGATGTTCTAAATTAGTCGAATGAATAAATTCAATAGTAATGTATATGACAATAAGGCCGGTAACTAACTTCATAAAGAATCATCATAACTCGGCTTCATGTCGGCTTCAAAAGCCCAGGTTGGCGACAAAAACAATTCCCAAAATATACTCCCCAACAATTACTACCAAGGATGACTCATAAAACTTACTGCAAGCCATGTTATAACCGTTCCCATTTTTCGCGCTTTTCTCATACCCCCCCTACCCATGTATGAGCGGGATTGAATATTTGTACTCACCTGTTTCCTAATTCGATCGTTCTTTATCTTGTCCTGATTCTCCAGATGATTGATTCTAAATTACCCTAATTATTCTTAATTTAAATGTGTGCGTTGTTCACCTTTCTAGCATCAACTCGTTGTACTTCTCCAGATTTGCCATGTTGCGATTCATCGCTTCCACAACAACTACCTGAATTAGATGAATGAATTTAATTTGGTAGTAACGTACGTAAGAAATTTTTTAACCAGTGCAAGAAATTTTGAGAAAAACCTCCGAATGTGACGGGAATCCCCCCTTAAATTGATCATGTCACTAGCAATAAGCACTACTCATGGCCAACGATATTCAT
The DNA here is from genome assembly GCA_014805445.1 of Diplogasteroides magnus. Classification (NCBI taxonomy): domain Eukaryota; kingdom Metazoa; phylum Nematoda; class Chromadorea; order Rhabditida; family Diplogasteroididae; genus Diplogasteroides; species Diplogasteroides magnus. The sequence goes on along the minus strand of JACMIF010001967.1, from coordinate 6,979 downwards.
AAGCTATGCCTCGACAAGACTAGGCACACAAGGTTTACGACCATGAATCAGATCAACAAAGCCTTAAATATGCATCTTATTGTTAGGGATGTAGACAGGAAATTAGCGCGATTGACAGTTTGTGCTTGCCTGTGTCCGCGTTCGCTCATACAGCATCGACAAGTCCGCCTGTATCGTCTGTATCATCGTCGAATCCACGACCGGATGATTGTTCTAAACCGGCAACGCTCACAAAACGAATCACATAACACAAATGATAACAATTCGAGATCGGAAAACAGGAATACACACTATATGCGGTTGATTCCTCCAACTCTCTCGCGTGCGAGGCGGCCGGTACCACGAAATTTTTTCAACCAACTGCAGCTGCGAAAAAATAGACCATAGTCGTTTGGAGGCCTCTAATCTTCATGAACATGCGGTCAGGCAGCCGGCATCTGATTTCTCTGCTCTCTCTCATGCAAAACCATGCGCTCTCACTATTCTCTAACCGGCAAACATACCGACATTGTGAGAATTCGTGCATGAATATGGGTCAAGGAGAACAGCGTGATAGCAGGTGAAAAGGGCACTCACAATGGTGGATCCTTGCCCGTACTCCATTAGACGAGAAGTGAGAGGAAGGCCTATGGGAGTGGGAGACTACTGCAACATGGGAGATATCACAGGTCGTACTTCTCAACAGCGGCATCGGGTAGGTGAAAGAGAGAGGCACCATAATGGTGAAACGGACAGATGCGCCGTGATAATGATGGTGACCCTGTCCCCTTTCACCATTCTGGCGCTCCCGTCTTTTACCTGTGACAATATCCAATGTCTACCTACCATTTGTTGTGAAATAGTCGCTCACAGCCAGGAGAGAGCAATAAATTCTGACATATATTCAAAGGTACAGAATTTGCGAGCAAACGCCGGAAAATAACAACCATCCAACTTCAACAATTTCAAAATTTATTTTAAAAAAAATAGCTTCAGAAGCGTAACAAGTTAAAGCGGAAAATTAGTATGTACAGCCTTCGTGAAAAAAATATCAAATTCAAACAACTTTACATGAAAGCAACAAAAAACTTCTCGATACGAAAGTATTGCATACTACTGACAATGCAATCAAATTGCAAGATACTGTAACAACTATATATTGTAGCGGATAGCATTGATCTGGTACACGGTAACTCAGTCTACAGCTCACGAAAGGCCGATCATGCGGATCCAATAAGTAAGATCCTTGCGAAGCACCGTGAGATCGCGCTAAAACACATTGAACCTTTACAGTGAAATATTTCTATGATATTTGATAATGAGATCCTTAATTATTATATAACTAATTTTTTTAAATGAAATAAGAAACCTGATGCCGCTTAGCGACCACATGATAGAGGAAGTCCTTAGCATTCTTCAGCTTGCTGTTGCACAGTTTGCACTCGCGATCCTTCTGCACATCATATTATACCTAGGGACCCCAAACGATTTTTTGAAAATGGTCCAATCGGGTCCAAATTTGGGTCAGACGTAGATCAAGTGTGTAAAAGACAATATCCAAAAAATCACATCGATACCTCTTCCTGTTCGCGCGCAACAGCCTCTGGAGTGGCCTCAAAAGAGTCCACCTCTTTCCACCGCCACAGGGGAAATCCGCACTAATGAAGTGGACTTGACCCACCGAACTTCACTGCCGCGGGCGCCGCGGGCAAACGGCTTGAGATATCAGGATGATTTCTTTGGAATTAGCCTCTTGCACACTCGTTCTACCTTTGAGCCAAATTTGGACCCGATTGGACTATTTTGAAAAAATCGTTTAAATCGTTATTGACAGCCAGTCGAAGAATTTGGTGGTTTTTAGCACATAGCGGAAAACCGCGACGAAGAAATTTCAAAAACGTTTCACAGCCATTTCATATACTTCGTAATCTATCATCTATGTGATTTTCAAGAGGGAGCATCTTCTGGTATACGAGTTATATTCCATTTAATCGCGGGAAAAGCACGCCGAAGAATCAGTTGATAAAATCTCTTCGAATTTGCATATATGATAACTTGTAATTGCTGATAATTTGAAAGATAGGTTCTGTGAACGTTCTCTGAAAGGTCGTTTCTCAAAAAATTTCGAATTTCAAAAGTTACTGAAAATTTCAATTTCAAATTTAAATTTTAAATTTCAAAAAACCGCGACCGCCGATTTTCATAAAAAATACCGTTCTATAGGTTTTGAGATATGAGGAATCGATTAGGCCTATTTCCAGAGGGGAGCATCTTCGGATAAGGGGTGATCCATATCCGAGCCCTCAGGGTTGATCTACTTCCGGTATATATTGGATCTCAAAAACTTCACAATTCGATTCCTCACCCTTCATTTAGCCTAGAATAGACTTGATCTGACTAAAATATGCTGTGTTTGAGTTGCAATCTCGCCGGGAACAAAAAAATTCACGCGTTTGGGGTCCCTAATTATACCTTCCAGCTCAATTTATTTCCACGTTCACTTTTACTAAAGAACAAACAATTGCTTTTGCAATGATGTGGAATTTGATTGCATAAGTCAGAATGAATTCGTAATTGTAAGGGAGGTATACCGTACTATACGTAATAAGCGATAAAATATATGAAATAAGGCAAGCAATGAGAGAATCCCAGCAGACGTGCACATTTCTGTCGTTTTATTCCCTCGGAGCGGTTGTCTCTCTCACATGATGGACAACGGCTCCGAGTGAATTAGACTTCTGCGTGGATATAGTTCCCTAGTACTAATGTAATATGCTCTTCAAGTCGGATGGGTAGGACCTCCCGACCCGGTCCCGGCCCGTTATATGCAATAAGGTAAGAGAAGGATAAGTGTAGAAACCGTAATTCATACCCTAAACAACTCGACGTTCCTCTCCGACAGTTCCTTGGCAACGCGAGAGCGCATACCGTAGACCTGTCGCCTCAGACGCTCCCAATCGGCCACGGCTGCTAAAAATTAAGGGTTCCTAAAGTTTCGCTGGCACAAAAGTGTCAAATAATTATCTATATCCTATGGACCAGTGTTGGCAGAGTGAATCCCAAAGTTTATTTCGCCTCTCTGTGCTCTCTATCGCGCTGTCATCTTTATGCGTCAGACATCATCGCGCGATAGAGAGCACAGATAGGCGGAATGAACTTTGAGATTCACTCTGCCAAGACTACTATGGACCAAAATCGAAACACTGACCAATGTTCCTCTTCTCGTGTTCGTCTCTTTTCACTCCTTCCAGCAGTCCAATCAGTGCCTTCTCTGCCGCCAGAGACAGACCGCAGTCGTACGATTTGAAAGATGACTTGTTCGTAGACTGAAATAACTTCATTCAGTATTTGAGCAGGTGACATTTTAAAAATTAACAAAAAATAAAAATAAAATCAGGAATTACCATATGAAGCGGTGAGCGGTAGTCCGCAAACTCGGGCACCTTCTCAGACTGACGACGCACTCGTGGAGGCGACTGCAAATTTTGTATTTTTTTGGGAAGTTTTTGCCTTAATATTTTATTTTAATCGAAACGGGTCTGCGATATCTCACAACTATCATCTCTATTATCATGTTCTAATTGACAGTCAATCTCTTACTCTATTCAAGTCAGATTCGGGTGCAAGGTTCTTCCTACAGTACACAATTAGGATTGGAAATGTAACCTTCAATCTCACGTTCCATTCTTATCAGATACGGTTCTTATACATATCAGTAGTATTAGCATTGTGTACCAACCATAGTGAATGGAATGAAGTCCGTGAGTGCAGCCAAATGCCACAGACACGAGATCTCCTGATTGCCGTGCACTGTACCATTCATCTCCTCGATAGCGCGAGTCGCGTCCGCTTTCTCGTAGAACGTCACCACGCATGAGTCCTACAACGACAGTCACCGATTACGGTACCTCTTCTGCTCAAACCCCGACACTAGTATATTGCATTTCAGGCACATCAACATACTATCATGTTACCGTAGCCCTACTACTGCAGCACAACCGTAATCCCACATGATATTACAGTAACTTATTACCATATGCAACAGTAACCTACAATGAGCAGGAGTCCGGACATCGGAATAACTTCCCGAAAATATAGTAATACGGTATCGTTTGACACAGATTACGGTAATGCAAGAAAATTTACGCTGTCCCAGCGACTCGATACGATGCGTCCGTACTTCTCGAAGGTGGTGTTCACTAAACTTTTTAATTAGGTAGACACAGTACCTAATTAAGCCGGTCCTCAGCCTTACAAAGAATATGTTTGATACCGTAACCCACGCTCACCCTTCATTTCAGCGGGAATGTTGCTGACTATGATAGATGAGTGAGTGGATGACGAGTCCGCGCGTTCCAAGTGAATAAGTATTAATAATCATCTGGTTCTTCATTTAGCATCATTACATATATTTCTTGACAACATCAATTCGAGCACTATGTAGCCTATGCTATATTCACCTCCCACATGGTGAAGTATCTTTTCTTTAATAAGACCAGCATTAATAGATGCTTCATGTTATCTCCCAAGCGGGAACTTGACATTTTGGAACGACCGTTTTGGAACTGACCAGTTTGGAGCAATTGCGAGGAGCATACAAATTCTTAAACGGCCGTTCCAAATGCCATGTTCCCCTCCCAAGCCATTAAGACCTCGCAGAGCGACGAGTCCCTGCTGTCCGTGGCCGAGATGTACGAGTCGTTACGGGGCCTGCAAGGACACCTCCATTCCAATAAATAAATAAGTCAAGAAAATGCAAGACCATTGAGCACTTGTATGGGAGACAGAATACGATGAAATTTGAGCCTATTGGAGCACAATGTCATCATAATCGTGCACTTGTGGCCTGGATCTGGACACACTTCCGTTACAACACACCGTATATTTGTTATAATGTTACATTTTGGAACGGCAGTATTGGAATCGACCATTACGGAGCTTTTTTTCGCTATTCGCAATTTCACACAAGTTCCAAAATGCCACGTTCGTAAATGACAGTTCCTAAGATCAAGGTTCACGTTGTCTTGTTTCAATTTACTGTTAAAACTACAGTGTGTCGCTATCGGAACCAAAGTTCAACTTTTCTGTCTGTGCGGGTTGGTGACTCATTCTCCCTCTTACGTCATAGACAACAGGTCGGAATGAGTGAGCAAACAACAATGGTGCACTTTGGTTCCGATAACGGCACCCTAGTTAAACCCCCACCTCTTGCACTCCTCCTTGTAGTGCCATTCCACGTTCACCTCATCCTCATCCGAACTCGCTGCTTTCCTCTTCAGGATCTTCTGCAGAATGTCCCATCGTCTCTTCTTCTTCTCATTCCTGTACACGTTCCATCAGCGACGGTATCCATAAACGCGGCAAACCGTTTGCCAGGCAACGTGACGTCATTTGAGTTGGGAGAGAATTTCGACAAACCGTTCCCTCTGCTCAAATGACGTCACGTTTGGCTGGCAAACGGTTTGCCGCGTTCATGAATATGGCCTCAGTTGTTGGGAAATGAACAACTAATTGCAATCGACTTCGCAAAATCGCTATTGATTGACAACAAGAAGCTGAAAAATTAAGAAGAGGGATTCATGCAAGTTCCACGAGAGGCAGGTTCCTCAACAACTACGAGATAAGAACAAGAGTATAGACACTGACGAAATACTAGTGCTGGGGAACTTGCATGTATCCACTCTTTGTCGTACCTGTTCTTCATGACTCCGCGGTACGCTCCCTTAGCGGCATCGTTCTTCAGAAACAATCGCACCACGTCGTCCTCCAGCGATTGCATTCTGCAATGGATACTGTATCCTGTGACAGAAGGTCTCATTGTCAAGGAATATCATAACATAATTATCTACTGCAGCTTAGTAGGGGTTTCTGGTCTTATACAGTAGTTCCCATGAAGCACTCGAGTGACGCAAGAAATGTCCGTTGATCTTCGAGCAGAGTTGGGCAGCACCCCAGTAAATCCAACAAAAATTTCAGTTTTGCGGGGGCACAGACCCTAAATGCCTAATTTTGCGGGAGCCCGGACCTAAATTTGCCATATTTTGCGGAGACTCGGACTCAAATTTTCCAATTTTTGGGAGTGGGGGAAGGGAATACCCCCGTAAATCTTAGGATCAGCCCGTCTCTGTCGTCGAGTCTGCGAACTTCAAGTGTGACACATATTCACCTCTCCATCAGCTTCTCACTCTCCTTCTTCTGCTTCTTCTTCTCCTTCTTCGCCGCTTTCTTCAACTTATGATTCCGCTCCTCCTAGAAATTAAATGGTTAGAAGTATTTAAAATAAATGTCACCAACCAAACAGTTGAAAAAGTCGTGCAAGCGGAGTAGTGGATAAAGTCAAGTCACTTTACAATCTCGAGGCGGGTTGGTAGGGTTAGATTTTGGAAACCCAAGGACGGGTCGGTGGAATCGAAAATTGAATAAAAATATGTAGGTGCCATGGGGGACGACCAGAACGTTAGAATAAATAACTGAGTAGCAGCCCACCGACCTGAGCCGCCAGCCTCTTCTCCAAAGACCAGATAGTAATCTGCATTTCTTTAAATGAATCCGCATCGAACTGCTGTAATGGCAATTCGTAATAAAATCAATCAATAATACTAATCGATAGAACAATAATTAGAAATGCAAAGTCAAACGAAAAAAACCCACATTTATCTCCATTGTAATATCCGGCGGTGGTTGCGGTCCAAACGAAATGAGGCTGTAATTGGGCATAAAAACAGGAATCATCGCTTTTCCGCATAAATGAAAGGGATCCAAATAATAGTTTTGTAGTTTTGGAGCGTTTATGTCCGCAACATGAAAAACCCACAACCCAAATGACGCCACGTTTGTCGCGTTCCTGGCGCCGAATCCATGAACGCGGAAAACGTTTGTCGGACAAATGTGCAGCCATTTGAGCAGGGGAGAGGGGGGGGGGCGAAAAAACCCCCCCGGCGGGGGGGCGGGCGGCGGGGGGGGGGGGGCGGGGGGGCGGGGGGGCGGGGGGGGGGGGGGG
>JACMIF010001966.1:6864-20442 GCA_014805445.1 Diplogasteroides magnus | reverse complement strand
GGGGGTTCTCCTTGTACACTTCAGCCATACGACGTTGAGTCTGATTTACGCTGACTTTGGAGAGCCAGTGGAACAGCATGACATGGCGGCGATGGGTACGGTCGCGGGCGATCTCATCAGACATTTTGACTGAATGAATTAACCTAGCAAAGCTCTGATAGGTTAGGGGAATAGGGAATGACCACTTCCTAAACTAAGTCAAGCCCCGTGGCACTGCTTCTCTTCGGGGTCAAGATAAGATTCTGCAAAAAAAGTTGCCGAAACATATGCACCAACCTAATACCATTCGCCGCACGTTTGCGTAACCGGTTTTCATGATGGTATCATGAAAGTTATAGACTTCGTGAAACATAATTGACCTTGCATACTAACTGCCAATCATTGTAGAGACCTGAACTGATTCCTTTAGAGCAAACCCAAGGTGAAGAAAAGGAATTCCAAATCGGGAAGCAGGACACTCAGTCATGGAAAAGGATACGGGAATCTGCCGGAGTTACCGAAGTAATGATTAGAAGTTCTAAATCGGTAAATTTGCCGTAACTCTTCTCCGTAGCGCAGCTGTCTCTTTCACTGAGAGATAACCCCTACGCGGAGAAGAATGACAACAAATTTACCGTCTTAGAACCCCTGGTAACGATTGCGATTGTACCTACAAAACAGTGAGTTCATTTCAAACGGATAGAGATCACATGTATTATATTTAGCAATTGCACCGGAATTGTTTCGAAAATCTTTGCTAAACACCGTAGCTCTTTAGTTCGTCTCCGGCCAACACTCGGAGGACAAATATCCATCAGGAGCCTTCATCAGTTATTGAAAGGGAGAGCACGTATTGCGATTCGGAAGGCTCTGAAGAAGATGAGGTGGGGATTTTCCTGGTCATGACTGACAATGAACGGTTTTGGACCTAAGGTGGGGGATTCATTCCATATGTGTATCTTTCGATAGCACTTGGGGGGAAACCAAAGAACTCACCTTCAATTTTTCAGGCAGCTCCTCCTGCAAGGAGAAATGGGCATTTGCATTCCACGCATTTGTACCGCCAGACTTTCACAATCAGTAAGTTCTTTTCAAAGAATTAATTACATTTTCTGTGGAATATAGGATAGAATTGCGCGCAGCGCGTAGCGCTGCGCTGATTTGGTTTTACTTTATGCATATGTTTCTTTTTCAACTGTGTTTCACGTAGTTGTTATAAGATAACATATTCAGAACATGCAATGGTATTCTCTTACCCTTAGGTATAAATAAAAAAAACACAAATTTACTTCATATTCGCAAAGATTCTAGAGTACAATGAAAGCCTAAAAAGTATTTCTTGAGTCCTTTTGCTTCGATCTTACGTCATTTACCACCATTCGCAATCTCAGATTGGGTGTGGACATCGATGGCAATATGGTGCGAGTTCCATCAGAAGAAGATCATTTGGAGGTGGAGGAGGAACCGAGTACACCCAGTACGAGTAGACAACAGATGAATGGAGAGAGATTAAGGAAATAGTGGGTTGCAAATGTGGGAATTCTGTCGTTTCTTATTGTTTGTTTGGCAAAAATTCCGAAATCATCACTGCGCCATATCCATGACGCTCTTGCTCAAAAAATATTCTGCATGCAAAAACAGCAGCGATCATATGGTTTTTAAATTTATAGAAGAATGAACAACGCGATTGAAAATAAGTGGCAAGTCCTCTTTTGCATTCCTGGTGAAACACAATTGAATGTGTATATTCTTGAAACGAAATAAAATGTTAAGGAACCCGAACAGCGTAAACGGCTGGCCCCACCTACTCTACTGGTTAGATTTACCATCTCATTGACTTGGACCTTTGTGCCGTAATGGTGGATTCCTGTGCTAATTTCAGCATTTTGGCGTAAGTGTCCATATTTTGAGTTTTAAAAACTAGCATATCTCGAACTTCTTCATTTCAACCAGATTGACACTTCCGAAGTGAAGAAGCCTCGACGATCCGTTCGAAGGGCTAGAGCGGCCACAGTGGTGAGAAATTCAGAAGGGATTAGAACCATCGTCGTAGAAATGTAAAAAAATGTAATTGCCCGACCACAACCACTACACCATGCTATACAAACGTTATTGCAGTCAGCCCCCGCTCGAAGACACTCCTCCAATCCTGTGGCCACGGCGGCAACGACCACTTCGACTGTGGAAGAAACTGCCTGTGGAGAGGAACCCGACAGTCACGCGGCCATTGTTGGACCGTCGAGGTTCGCGCCACTTTTTGAATTTGAAAATGGCGGAAATATTCTAAATTCGAAATATGTTTCACGACCACGATATATGAAGGAAGAATTGTATGTTTCAATAATCGATAGGAAATGATGTAAAGAAAACATTCTAATAAAATAATTGTCTTAAAACGCGTTCTCTGTAAGGGCGGAGGAGACGTCCACAGGGGGTGGCACACACCTTCAAAAAAATTTTCCCAGGTCTGAAACTTTCAGGGTAACATCCCCAGGGGTGGGATACACTTCAGCCGCCATTTCATAATTTTAGGTCAAAGTTCAAAGATCAAAGATCAACTGTTTAAACGTTATGTTTATTTAGAGAGGCAGTATTATTGTAGTAAACGGAGTTGAACGTCAGCCTCTATATGTTGAGCGTGAAACTTATTCCAAATCACGACTAATGGTCAGATAAACGACGAAATAGCACGCTTTGAGAGTGCGCAGTCGTCAGCCAGATGAAGTGCGTGTACTCGGAATATCAAGTTCGTTTTCCACAATAATACTTGCATTTTTGCACCGACGATAATCAAATTTATGATATAGGGGTACATTACTGTATGTACCTAGAGCAACAATGGAAACTTGAAAAACAAGGCTAGGTGTGTATATGACAACCGGATGTGAAGAAAGTGATGAATGTATACTCATCGTTAACATGGAAGGATCGAGAACAAGAGAGCGAAGTGCAGAATAACAAAAGGGTAGGGATCGCTTTTTTGTTAAACAGTTTTGGAATTCCATAAATCGAGACAGTGTCGTGTCTCCCACTTCATTTTTTTCCATTCTTTTCCAAAAATGCGGTGTGCACGCAGTGGAAATGAATTTTGGAATTCCAAAAATGAATGGAATTCCGTATTTCTTTCGGAAAGACCATTCCCTCTTCATTTCTCCTGTGAAGAGCGGTGGAATTCCACTGATTTATGGAATTCCAAAAATCATTGGAATTCCAACGCTCTCCACAACAGAAATGAAGGGAGAATGATCTTTCCAATGGAAACACCGACCAATTTTTGGAATTTCAAAATTTTCCAAAAAGCGATCCATACTAAAGGGGACTGAGAGATGGACATAGCGCCCAATGTACAGTAGAGCCACAAGTCTTTTACAGGAATAGAGGACTATATAGGAATTGCTGATCATTTCAGAGATTGACTGTTTACCTAAGATGATAAGAATGAGACGACGAAGGAGAATTACAGTAATCCATTCAATGTTTTGTGGAATCAACCCAAACATAGTGAGGAATACATTAATCGACATTATGATATCAATTTTTTGTGCAAATAACACAAAACATTGTAAAAATTTCACTCGCATTTCTCACACTGGAAATGAGATCTTCGGTTGCGAAAAATACCATTACGATGATTATGCAAAATTATATGATAATATTATGCAGCGACTTCCATTTGCCTGTCTTCCTTTCATTCCGCACGGTCTCCTCCCTCTCATTCTCATCGTCCTCCGTCATACAGGATGGCCGTCGCCTCTTCCCTTCTGCTTTCCTTCCTCCTCTCTGGAGCACTTCTGCTCTACATGGTCATCAATCCGCGCATCAAGAATGTCAGTCCAATTTATTTCTTTCATTCCCTCCTTTCGAGCAATTTCTATATTTTAATATCATCCCGTCAACCCAAAAAGTACTCAATGTCCGAACAAAAGTGATAGATACTTGCTTTCAGATGCAGGATCCATGGGCTAATTCTTCCTCTCCGACGGACAACAGTTTCTCCTCCTCCATCCCTCCTCCCACAACTACTTTGCCATCTAAGACATCTGTTAAAGATGTGATCTTTACATGAGAAACTTGAGAACATGAAAGTTGTTTTACAGCTGCTGAAGGAATATTACAACGTCGATCAGTTCAAGTTGTTCTTGGATCAAGGTGTGATGAAGATCAAAAGATCAAAGATCAGAGATCATTCAGGATTCGTGAACAAATCGCTGCGCTTGTGCGACAATTTCTATCGCAATGTGTGTCCTGTGGATATCGACAAGCAATCGGCGTTTTTGACTAAGGTATATCGTAGTCTTTTGTGATATACAAATTATAGGTTTACTACTGTGGTGTAGGGTTTCAATATCGGAAGCAAATTTCGAAACGTCGCCCCGAAACTCGGTCGGCAAGTCGGTCGAAAATTCGACTTTTCCGAGAAATAGGCAAGGAATTTGAGAAAGTACAGACGGCTAGTTGACCGGACTGAGGCAATGAAAAGAATGAAATGATGATGCGAGGACGATGATGTTTATCATAATGTCAAATTGCATACCCAAATTATCATCATCGTCCTCGCTCATTTTTGAAACCCAACAACTGTGGTGATACATTATAGTTACATAGGTACATTCAAATTCTGGTCCCTAGGACACATAATGATATAAAAATGAGACCTGTAACTTCATTTTGAAACTCATTTTCAGCCAATATAAATATTCAAACGGCCGTCGTGTAAAATTTTTGCACTATACCCAACGAGATTCCTTCATTTTTGGAATCTACGCACTCGAATACCCCATATATATGAATTTCAGCAAAATTCGAGGTGAACGTTTTGCTGCACAGTAGTGACAGTTGCGAGCCCGAAGGAATCACATACCCCCGGATACACTTCAGTCGCGATTTCATAATTTTTGGTCAAAGATCAAATTTTTAGACGTTAGATTTAACCCATATGTGGCATAGTCAAAAGACAGAGCGTCAAAAGTTATATATATAAAACAAAGTTTTTGTCCAGATTGGACAAACAGACCAAAAAATGACGAAGTCCGAGAAAATGTGATATTCGATGACACCATGTTTTCTCGACGGAAATCGATAGAGGGGGTCAAATAAGCATCTTTTCTTACTAACACTTTTTCTGAATGTTGATGGGCAAAAGACGTTTGTTTCCGGCGGGATTCGAACCAGCGCCCTTTCAGGGGGTCCCGACTCCAAACATTTTCGAAAATTTCTTTATGAAGCCTGCGTAGAATTTTAGTTTTGGGGGCTGTAGATTGGGCGCAGCACATATCAAAAATCTGCGGGTGGTTTTTTTCCATTTACTCGAGATATTTACGCCGAAATGCCGTCAAAATCACTTTTGTCGCTGTCTTGAACACATAGGTTGTCCAATATGGACAAAAACTTGGATTTATACATAACTTTTGACGCTCTATCTTTTGACTATGCCACGGGTTAAATCTAACGTCTAAAAATTTGATCATTTGGTCTTTGACCAAAAATTATGAAATCTTGGCTGAAGTGTATCCCACCCCTGGAGATGTTACCCTTAAAGTTTCAGACCTGGGAAACATATTTGAAGGTGTGTGCCACCCCCTGTGGATGGCTCCTCCGATCTTACAGCGAACTCGTTTTAAACTGATTTTATTACACGAATAATAGACTGATATTGATTTCTGGGACTAAACAAATAGGGGTAAATATTTACTGTCTATCCATATTTAATTGCGTATTTGTTAGGGTATCGCTAATGGGGAGTTATTGCTGTTTATTCTAGACTTCATTCCTACCGGTCTTCAATCACTAAGAATGAACGGCTGTCAATAACGTCCCATTAGCGACACCCTACTATTTGTACATCCTGAAGCAGATACAAACGATTTCGGTAATCATAATTTACATTTTAGGTTCACATTATCTCAGGAGCCAAAATTGTCGTGTCATATACGCAATATGCTACAAAAATTGATTCATGCAAAGAAGACAGAAAGCAGGCCGTTTCAAGGTAAACATTGCGCTATGAAAGTGAAATAGGATCTTAAAATTATGTTGAATCTGCTGAACTATTATATCTGCTGGAATATTTGTTATAAAACATCTTTAAATTGTTCTGAATTAAGCCTATGCCCCGGTGAAGACTACGGAATATGGTGGATGCATCATATGTCAAGAGGAAGTTGTATCCGATCCGAAGGGTAGCCTCTCCTGTCTCAATCTGATTGGCTGCAACAAGTACGTATTTGAACGGGCGAAAGACGCCATGGTTGTTCGCGACAAAGCTATGAATTACGTCATCACTCTCAGCATTAGGGTTGCATTTTATAATCTTATTTGACTGAAGCTTCATGGCGGAGGAGGCCTCAGTACGAAACTATTGACATGAATATCAAAAAATGTTAAGTCGGCTATTAGCGATCATTTTTGGATGATGCGCTGACTTGACTGATAAAGAAACTTTGCTAATATTATAGTCTCATTTCAGATGCGTCAAGCGGTGGTTTCACGAAGCAGAGGTGAGAACTATTATTGATTCTGTAAAAGTTGATATTTTCAATGATGAATAACTGAATAAAGCAAAACGAGCTTTTATTTGCACTTTGAATATTTCGCAAAATTCAATAACGAAAATATTTCACACTACTAAACCAGAATATTGTGCCGCTCGAGCTATAAAAATGTCAGGGGATCCCGCGTCGCTTGGGGGGTTGGGCTGGACAGTTTTATGAAATTCATAATTTCCAGAACAAGTCTTGTCCACTGTGTCGATTCAAATGGGGAAATGAAGGACCAGCAGTGGAGGATATGAAGAAAATTGTAAGGACCAAGGCACGAAATTCCGCAAAAGGACGAGGGCATCTATTGTCTTAGCAATAGTTTCATTCTCTCGTCTACCCCACAAACGTTCCATCGTTTCACTAACTAATCACTTGAAACACGTAGTCGTTCTAGTACATTTGCCTTGTATTATAATTATTATTTGTTATTCACTGGCGATCTCGTTGTCATCTTTTTTTAGCTTACTATTAATTGTACTAGCATTAATTGTCTTTTACTGTACGTATTTCTTACTCGCAAACGATAAATTATTGTTATTCTTCAAAATTCGGTGAGCATCGACCTTGCACACACATTAACGCAATGCTAATTTACCGCTTATTCAAGGCTCTTATAATGCATCTCACCATTTCATATCATGAATCGAATCAAAGCTTCAAGGCGGAGGAGGCCTCAGTACGAAACTATCGACATGAATATCGTAAAATGTTCAGTGTGTTCTTTGACAACTTTGGGCATTTCAACGAAGTATTTTCAGTGCAAATTTTATCGCAGGATATTTAATCAACAAAAAGCTTTTATTATTTTATGCAAAAGCTATTATTTTATGCAAATATATGGTAGTGATTACTCCCATTTGCACCCAGTGACTTTTGATTTGCCTATATTCATCGTGTTAGAATTCATACCTTACTCATTCTCAGGATCGTTTTGATGGTGTGTATTATTGACCTATATTATTGTGTTAAACGGAGATGAAAGTCAACCTCTACATGTTGGGCGTGAAACTTATTCGAAATCATGGCTAATGGTCAGAGTAACGACGAAATAGCAAACAAATTTGAGAGTGCACAGATGGAGTGTGTGTACCTGGTATATCAAGTTCGTTTTACACAATAATAACTGTCACTAGAATTCCTTTCCTGCTGTTTCCTCGATAACGTACTCGAAAACAATCGATCTTTCCGCAGCGAGCTATGCAAATGACAAAAAATTCGCATTTTCAAGATTTAAATCAATGCACCGCACATGCACAGCAGGAATTCGACATCAATCAGCACATAAATATCGAAAACATGTTAAGACTGAGTTGAAGGCTCCTCCAATCTGAACCTCTTTTTTAATTAAATTTCATGTTCGATTAAATCAAGCGTTTCATGCCTCCACCTTATGCGTTTGAATATTTGACGGAACAACAAATAAGTTTATGATACAATTACTGAACAATAAACATGATCGGTCAGACAAACATCAGATAGGCGATTGGAGAGAGAGGGAGTGAAGGAAACAAAGGTTCAACATTCTGCCGAAACGAGAGAAAGGATGTGCAACAGAGACCTAAGAGCTGAGCGCGGGCACCGGCCACTTCTGAGTTCTTGCTTCCCTTCCTTCTGGCAGCCCAGAGGGTATGGTGTGAAGCCACCCTTCCAAAAGATATGTATTCCCCGAGCAAGCAAATGAATTCATATAAGCGATTTACAAAGAACTTACATAATGAGCCTAAGACCAAAGGGGTCTGCGAAGAACACACACTAGACTGGCTAAATCTAACTCCGCCTCGTCCCTTTCCCCCCGGTCGCTCTCTAATCTCTCTCCCTCCGATTCCTGCGCCTGGATTGGCATCGTTCCTGAAAGCCATAGATTGAGCACATTGAAACCAACTATTTTTGCCCATGAATAATTTCAATATATTATATAATAAATGTCACCTGTTGGAGAGATGAAATGTTGTCAGGCTTCCGTTTTCCCCCATTTTCATCTTCAAAGACGAACTGTTCCTCTGAAAATATGACTATTAAACAAGCATCTATCTATAAATCACAAAAAACAGTCGATAATGAAATTGCTTGCTCACAAAAAGAGCGAGATAACATAACTTTGACGCTCAATAACCAATTCAACCGTAAGCAATTAGCCGGAAATACTGTTTCGTATTCTCAGACTGATCGGTAGAGATTATGAAAGTGAGAATTAGACTAAGAAGATTGTAGGATGAAGTTGGTTTCTAATTCGGTAGTAAGGTGTATCGTTATCGTTCGACTGATTTCTTTGGAGCGGTTGTCTCTACGAGCGATAGGAAACAGCTCCGAATGAAATAGTCGAATGAGAAATGCACTTTACTACCGATTTATAATAGAATCCCTCAAACTTTGAAGGAGAATGAATGGAACAAGGCCGAATGGCGAAACGGAAAGAGTCATTAGATCAGTACAGAAAAAAATAACTCACTGCTTCAGAAGAAATCGATGTATTAGGATTGAACAATTTTGAATAGTGTAGGTTCTGAAAATAACATATGATAAATATATAGTCTATATCAAGAAAATAACGAATTGCGAGCGAAACGTAGCGTGCAAGTGCAAGGAAGTGTGTAAGAAGCATTGGCAGTTGGAGTGTATCAATGAATGATCCTTCTCTCTCTACCTCTCCCTCCCTCCCTCCGTACCTCTTACCTCTTTTGCATATTGTAATGGAGCAGCTTCACTAGAAGGACGAATCTACGCCAATCAATCACGTCGAATTCCATTAGTACTGACAGTGTAATCAGATGAGTTTTAAAATGTTGTGATTGCGATTTCAGAAAATCGAAGAAAAGCTATTTTGCGAATTGAGATCGCAATAATTCTATGAGCCGGTGTGTATAGGTTCTGGCACTCTTGATTTATCAACGGACGATTAATTTTGACAATTGCACCATGATAGCGTAATGGACACACCCAACACAAATGTCAATCGTACACATCATTATATCCAAGTGATGCTTCTCTAAAAATTTGATCATTTGGTCTTTGACCAAAAATTATGAAATCTTGGCTGAAGTGTATCCCACCCCTGGAGATGTTACCCTTAAAGTTTCAGACCTGGGAAACATATTTGAAGGTGTGTGCCACCCCCTGTGGATGGCTCCTCCGATCTTACAGCGAACTCGTTTTAAACTGATTTTATTACACGAATAATAGACTGATATTGATTTCTGGGACTAAACAAATAGGGGTAAATATTTACTGTCTATCCATATTTAATTGCGTATTTGTTAGGGTATCGCTAATGGGGAGTTATTGCTGTTTATTCTAGACTTCATTCCTACCGGTCTTCAATCACTAAGAATGAACGGCTGTCAATAACGTCCCATTAGCGACACCCTACTATTTGTACATCCTGAAGCAGATACAAACGATTTCGGTAATCATAATTTACATTTTAGGTTCACATTATCTCAGGAGCCAAAATTGTCGTGTCATATACGCAATATGCTACAAAAATTGATTCATGCAAAGAAGACAGAAAGCAGGCCGTTTCAAGGTAAACATTGCGCTATGAAAGTGAAATAGGATCTTAAAATTATGTTGAATCTGCTGAACTATTATATCTGCTGGAATATTTGTTATAAAACATCTTTAAATTGTTCTGAATTAAGCCTATGCCCCGGTGAAGACTACGGAATATGGTGGATGCATCATATGTCAAGAGGAAGTTGTATCCGATCCGAAGGGTAGCCTCTCCTGTCTCAATCTGATTGGCTGCAACAAGTACGTATTTGAACGGGCGAAAGACGCCATGGTTGTTCGCGACAAAGCTATGAATTACGTCATCACTCTCAGCATTAGGGTTGCATTTTATAATCTTATTTGACTGAAGCTTCATGGCGGAGGAGGCCTCAGTACGAAACTATTGACATGAATATCAAAAAATGTTAAGTCGGCTATTAGCGATCATTTTTGGATGATGCGCTGACTTGACTGATAAAGAAACTTTGCTAATATTATAGTCTCATTTCAGATGCGTCAAGCGGTGGTTTCACGAAGCAGAGGTGAGAACTATTATTGATTCTGTAAAAGTTGATATTTTCAATGATGAATAACTGAATAAAGCAAAACGAGCTTTTATTTGCACTTTGAATATTTCGCAAAATTCAATAACGAAAATATTTCACACTACTAAACCAGAATATTGTGCCGCTCGAGCTATAAAAATGTCAGGGGATCCCGCGTCGCTTGGGGGGTTGGGCTGGACAGTTTTATGAAATTCATAATTTCCAGAACAAGTCTTGTCCACTGTGTCGATTCAAATGGGGAAATGAAGGACCAGCAGTGGAGGATATGAAGAAAATTGTAAGGACCAAGGCACGAAATTCCGCAAAAGGACGAGGGCATCTATTGTCTTAGCAATAGTTTCATTCTCTCGTCTACCCCACAAACGTTCCATCGTTTCACTAACTAATCACTTGAAACACGTAGTCGTTCTAGTACATTTGCCTTGTATTATAATTATTATTTGTTATTCACTGGCGATCTCGTTGTCATCTTTTTTTAGCTTACTATTAATTGTACTAGCATTAATTGTCTTTTACTGTACGTATTTCTTACTCGCAAACGATAAATT
The DNA here is from genome assembly GCA_014805445.1 of Diplogasteroides magnus. Lineage (NCBI taxonomy): Eukaryota > Metazoa > Nematoda > Chromadorea > Rhabditida > Diplogasteroididae > Diplogasteroides > Diplogasteroides magnus. The sequence goes on along the minus strand of JACMIF010001966.1, from coordinate 9,321 downwards.
ATTGTTATTCTTCAAAATTCGGTGAGCATCGACCTTGCACACACATTAACGCAATGCTAATTTACCGCTTATTCAAGGCTCTTATAATGCATCTCACCATTTCATATCATGAATCGAATCAAAGCTTCAAGGCGGAGGAGGCCTCAGTACGAAACTATCGACATGAATATCGTAAAATGTTCAGTGTGTTCTTTGACAACTTTGGGCATTTCAACGAAGTATTTTCAGTGCAAATTTTATCGCAGGATATTTAATCAACAAAAAGCTTTTATTATTTTATGCAAAAGCTATTATTTTATGCAAATATATGGTAGTGATTACTCCCATTTGCACCCAGTGACTTTTGATTTGCCTATATTCATCGTGTTAGAATTCATACCTTACTCATTCTCAGGATCGTTTTGATGGTGTGTATTATTGACCTATATTATTGTGTTAAACGGAGATGAAAGTCAACCTCTACATGTTGGGCGTGAAACTTATTCGAAATCATGGCTAATGGTCAGAGTAACGACGAAATAGCAAACAAATTTGAGAGTGCACAGATGGAGTGTGTGTACCTGGTATATCAAGTTCGTTTTACACAATAATAACTGTCACTAGAATTCCTTTCCTGCTGTTTCCTCGATAACGTACTCGAAAACAATCGATCTTTCCGCAGCGAGCTATGCAAATGACAAAAAATTCGCATTTTCAAGATTTAAATCAATGCACCGCACATGCACAGCAGGAATTCGACATCAATCAGCACATAAATATCGAAAACATGTTAAGACTGAGTTGAAGGCTCCTCCAATCTGAACCTCTTTTTTAATTAAATTTCATGTTCGATTAAATCAAGCGTTTCATGCCTCCACCTTATGCGTTTGAATATTTGACGGAACAACAAATAAGTTTATGATACAATTACTGAACAATAAACATGATCGGTCAGACAAACATCAGATAGGCGATTGGAGAGAGAGGGAGTGAAGGAAACAAAGGTTCAACATTCTGCCGAAACGAGAGAAAGGATGTGCAACAGAGACCTAAGAGCTGAGCGCGGGCACCGGCCACTTCTGAGTTCTTGCTTCCCTTCCTTCTGGCAGCCCAGAGGGTATGGTGTGAAGCCACCCTTCCAAAAGATATGTATTCCCCGAGCAAGCAAATGAATTCATATAAGCGATTTACAAAGAACTTACATAATGAGCCTAAGACCAAAGGGGTCTGCGAAGAACACACACTAGACTGGCTAAATCTAACTCCGCCTCGTCCCTTTCCCCCCGGTCGCTCTCTAATCTCTCTCCCTCCGATTCCTGCGCCTGGATTGGCATCGTTCCTGAAAGCCATAGATTGAGCACATTGAAACCAACTATTTTTGCCCATGAATAATTTCAATATATTATATAATAAATGTCACCTGTTGGAGAGATGAAATGTTGTCAGGCTTCCGTTTTCCCCCATTTTCATCTTCAAAGACGAACTGTTCCTCTGAAAATATGACTATTAAACAAGCATCTATCTATAAATCACAAAAAACAGTCGATAATGAAATTGCTTGCTCACAAAAAGAGCGAGATAACATAACTTTGACGCTCAATAACCAATTCAACCGTAAGCAATTAGCCGGAAATACTGTTTCGTATTCTCAGACTGATCGGTAGAGATTATGAAAGTGAGAATTAGACTAAGAAGATTGTAGGATGAAGTTGGTTTCTAATTCGGTAGTAAGGTGTATCGTTATCGTTCGACTGATTTCTTTGGAGCGGTTGTCTCTACGAGCGATAGGAAACAGCTCCGAATGAAATAGTCGAATGAGAAATGCACTTTACTACCGATTTATAATAGAATCCCTCAAACTTTGAAGGAGAATGAATGGAACAAGGCCGAATGGCGAAACGGAAAGAGTCATTAGATCAGTACAGAAAAAAATAACTCACTGCTTCAGAAGAAATCGATGTATTAGGATTGAACAATTTTGAATAGTGTAGGTTCTGAAAATAACATATGATAAATATATAGTCTATATCAAGAAAATAACGAATTGCGAGCGAAACGTAGCGTGCAAGTGCAAGGAAGTGTGTAAGAAGCATTGGCAGTTGGAGTGTATCAATGAATGATCCTTCTCTCTCTACCTCTCCCTCCCTCCCTCCGTACCTCTTACCTCTTTTGCATATTGTAATGGAGCAGCTTCACTAGAAGGACGAATCTACGCCAATCAATCACGTCGAATTCCATTAGTACTGACAGTGTAATCAGATGAGTTTTAAAATGTTGTGATTGCGATTTCAGAAAATCGAAGAAAAGCTATTTTGCGAATTGAGATCGCAATAATTCTATGAGCCGGTGTGTATAGGTTCTGGCACTCTTGATTTATCAACGGACGATTAATTTTGACAATTGCACCATGATAGCGTAATGGACACACCCAACACAAATGTCAATCGTACACATCATTATATCCAAGTGATGCTTCTC
>JACMIF010001965.1:0-20442 GCA_014805445.1 Diplogasteroides magnus | reverse complement strand
AGCATCAAATAAGCTTAATTGTGATGAATTGGTATTCTAACAATAAACCCAACTTAGAAATGGCGCACAATCAACAAACAAACTCGCTAAAGTGAAAACTGCAAAGTCGACGCAAAAAATCGCAGCGCCGTAAATCGCATCCGCGAAAAAGTGCGTGGTGTTTTAGGAAAAGGGCGGCTACAGAGCAGCGCGGGCTGTTTGAAAATATTTTCGCTCTTGGCGCTGTTTACTGTCCCTTTAATTGCACATTAAGCAATAACATATGTATGGCGTAAATGTCCATTTCCATAGGCTTACGGACGCGAAATACCAAGAAAGAAACGATTTGGCTTACGGTCGTTTTCTGAAAACATCGTTTTCTGGAATCTAAAGCCAAATCAGGGCAATCGAATAGCTCATAGAATAGATTCTCATTACATGTAATCTATTTGAACTGTCAGTTTCAATCAATTTATACGCAGCTTGCTCGTACGCGAAGGCATGACCTAGGAACATTTAGTTGGTCAACTAAACCTCTTAAAAAGAATATCACTTCAGTTGTAACTAGACTATATAAACATTTTCTTTGATTGTGCACTTGTACGAGTAGTTGTTTATCGTTCGTCAGAGACAACTTCTTGTCAATGTTGTCGCATCAGTGATACAACCGTTCGTAGTGCTAGTGGATTAGTTAACAGGAGAATGCACTCTCCTACCGTGAACATGAAGCACAAAAATACTTATCCACTTTGCTTACAGAATTACGAAACAAGATGATTATACCGTATAATTTATATGTGTGGCTACCTCAGAGAACTCACGGCAGTTTTGTATGTGATTGTATAAAACTATTATTTCCTCCCTGCGCGATTTGGCTTTAGATTCAAGAAAACGATGTTTTGAGAAAACGACCGTAAGCCAAATCGTTTCTTTCTTGGTATTTCGCGTCCCTTCATGGCTTCTCCAAAGCCAAATCAACCCCTTTTTTGCGGTAGCCCATTTAAAGAGATGGCTGTTGTATGCGTTTTCATCTTTATATTTTTATCAAATTGTTAATTCTTGCCTGCCTATAAGCGCGATAAAGATATGGAGCCACGTTTTTCTAGATCTGAAATAGCGTTTGGGGACGGATATTTCTTCCAAGAAGGTCATTTCTCAATCACGTGAAAAGGCTCCGGAATTGAGGCGAATAAGGAAGAAGGAGAAGAGATTGATGTGTGTAATTGGCCCAATCTTGAAGGATTCGATGCCTCGAGGATGGTCAGAAGACCGAAAGAGCACTCTAGTTCCGATACACGATATGTTTCATGCTTCAACCTTTGAGCAATAATTGAAAACAATGATATTTTAAATGCAGAAAAACCAGGAACATAAATTGATAACAAAATACCACCTGATTTTCATAAGCTCTCTATTCTCTCATGTAATCTTTGTCTTTGTAGTGCAAATTTCTATGATGAATGAGCCCGGACTAACGCATACGATTCATTTCCGAAACACAAGTAAATAATATGCACCAACAGATCGACATCATTTTTCTGCATGCTTTCTATATCGCCCATTTTTAAGCAAAAATTGTCCAATTCACCAGTATGGAGTAAATTTGCATGCCACACTCGCACCCTTTCCATCGGAATGACTAGGTTGTCGTAAATGGGACTATATTGACAGCTGTCATGACTAGTGGCGGATACGAGCCGAAAACACGATCGGGCGATTATAGACGCAGACGATGAAATGCACTTTTGGACCGGGTGTCAATATGTTCGCATTTGCGACACCCTAGGAATGACTTCTTGGTCGCCCAGGATTCACTTCCCCATTGATCCTCCAGTACTTCCTCATTCTCTTCCTCATTCTTTTCTTTATCCCGGATTGCCCCCGACTTGGCCTTCTTTTCTCTGACGCAACGAGGGGCTTGCGCACATAATTTTGATGTGTTTCAAGACAAGGAAGAAGAGGTTGCAAGGGCCTATGGGAGTTCCGCAGGGTGGGGTATGATTTTGGAGGTCAGAAACGTCACAGAAATGCAACCGATATGATGTTGACACAAAGAGTTTGCAAACTTCATCAATTCCGAAACTTCTAATTCTGAGAGACAATAAATTAGAAACGTTTCGTTATAATGGTGTGCAAAAGACGCAGAAGATAGACGCACCATGGAGCGTTGCGCACAATTTATGAAATGAATGGATGTGTTGTCACTCTCAGTGTTCTCACGGCGCATCTGTCTTATTCACCACTATGTTTTAAAGGAGCCACAAAGGGAGATTTATTTGCATGCACTTTCGGGTTCACTTCTCTCCATTCCCCCACTTTCTCGTCGTCAGAGCGGTCTACTCTCACAACGAGAGAGTAAGGGAATTGGAGAAAAGTGATCCCGAAAGTGCATGAAATAAATCTCCCTTTGTGGCTCCTTTAAGATGGGGTTTCTAAAATGGTAGTAAAGTGCATCTCTTATTCGACGAATCCGTTCGGAGCGGCTGTCTATCGAAAATAGAGAGAAACGCACCGGGGAAATAAGACGATTGAGAAATTTTTAGCTTTAGAAAGCCTAGTGTTAGGGGTTGTCATAGTCATTGTTATTTCCGCCCACTGAGAACATCCTGGCAGAACACGTCAGTCATCCTTTTGTCTTGGTTGCAACCAGAGTGGGGCCATGAGCAATTCTAGCCTCCCCATTCTCCTCGGAGCGGTTGTCTATGAGGTTGAGTGGATACAGCTCGGATAAGAATGGGGTGGATGGAATTTGCTCACGGCCACACTTTAGCTGACATAGTCCGTGGGAGGAGGTTAAAAGGAAGATGATTTGACAAGAGAGGGATCTTCTCTTCCTATCACCCTCATGAGCTGTCATCTATCGTCAGTTGGTGACTCAACCTTAGACAGAGTGTGTGTTAGAGTAGGAAAAAGAAGCAATCTTGCATTTTTCTGCCGTCTATTTCACTCGAATTGGTTATTCATAATGTGAGAGAGATAACCGCTACATTGGAATTAGACAACAGAAAAAAATGCAAATTTGCTTCCTTTTCCTACCCTACTGCGTATCACAACTTCATGTTAGGTTGGAAGTGGGATCAGGCGTCAGTATCATTTCATTACCCTCATGTGTCGATGTTTTTGTCCAATCATCGAGAGAACAGCTCAAAGTCAGAAGGAAAACTAACGAAAAACTCGTGGATGAAAGGGGTTGAAGTACTTCATCATTCAGTCACTCCTCTGAGTATCTCCGTGGATATTAGGGGGTTCTAATTTCTCATCTTTCTTCCCCGAAGCGCGGCTATCTAACATGGGAGAGATAACAGCTCCGCGGAAAATAATGACGGCAAAATTGGCGATTTTGAATCCTTAATGAGTAAGGTATAACCCCTGGTGAGGAACAGCACATTGGGGTCATAATTCTGATATATACAGACATCCCCTGCGTAAGTGGTGATTTCACCCCCATTATAGCGCAAATATCCACGGCGCTGTTGTCGTCCTACAGCTGAATCCTATACCACATATGAGCATGTTAAATTGAAGATGAGCCAATTTGTTTTCGATCACCTCTACGAAGATATTGCCAACCACTTGTCTTGAAATCACCTCAAAGCGTTAGGAGTCATGAGCTAACAAAGGAATGAGAAAAAGCCTGCCCACGACTAGGTGTTGACTCCCACTCGGGTTGAAAATCGGTAAAATTTCTCGTCATTCTTCTCCGGCACGTCGTTGTCTCATTCCCTCATAGACAACATCGCGGCGGAGAAGAATGACGACAAATTCAAGGATTTTGAACCCCTGGTTTCCGCACAATGCAGCCATTTTTCGGGCGTGATGTCATGGAGATGGATTTGGGTAGATAAGCCAGTCAGAGGACTACCGCCTACGCCGTGGCCTTTGCGTATCCGGCCGTTTTCCGATCTAGTAACTTACTTTTCTAGTAAATTCGTTTACTCGTGTAACAAAATCCTATAACTTCCCCAAAGCACTCGAACCACTTCCTGCTCGTTTCTCACTTGTATAATAATATCACGTGGGTCCTTGGCCTAGAGGATCCGCCTACTTAACCTGGAATTTCATAGCTTATAGTTTCGAAAAATGATGTCAGTGGTACTGATACTCGCAGAGACATTCCCTCTCCTGTGCAATACTCTTTCCCTGAAAGAAGATGCGAACGCAAATGAGTGAGGATGGGAGTCCCCTTTGCGATTGGCAGTGGGAGTACGTGAAAGGCTATGTTTCACGGAATCTATGACTTTCAAGATATAACTATTAGTGAAGCATATCTCATTTCGCACCCAAACTGCCAACCCCCTCCGGAGTACGAATATCCACAAACGCCTTTGGGATTGAATCTCTCCACTCAACAACACACTCACACTCGGTGTTGTTGCGAATCCGATGCCTCCCTCCCATGGGAGTTATCGCAAATGCACTCGTCTGAGAGCATCCAAAAGTTCGCGAAAGGGGAAACCCCCTTGAGCGAGTGAATAACACGTCATAGATAGAGACTGGCGCCATAATAATGAAATAGAAATTTGAGCCGTGACTTTATCATGTCGAAGCCGCTTTTGTAGAGCAATGAACTCGTCTGAGAGCATTCGAAATATCACTAAAGGGAACCCCTTACGGAGAAGAGGGAGAAAGTCATGTTGAGCTTTTGAACCAATTTTGACAATCGAATCATAATAATGATGATAGAACGGAGAGATTCCACAATTTTCAATGCACAATGCTGCTGCATCACTATGTTTTTTCCGTAGTGCTGTTTCCATTTTTCCAAATGTGAGCACCAGCGCCGCAATGGTGAAAGAGAAACCACATCCGCGCTTTCGCGATGCTTCTGTTTGACTGTCAGAATGGCTAGCAGTTTGACTACTTTATAGGTTACCAGCAGGGGTGCGCGCCGCTACGCGGCGCTTCGCCGGATTTTAACCTCTAACGAACAATTCGCTAAAAAATTCTGGAATTTTTCTTCTCTCGCACGTTTTCAGTCTAGTTCAGTAACTGAAAGCTTAAGACTAACTTAGTCTTAACATGTTATGACGTGTTAGGGGAATTTCGTCATACTGATGTAACTTAGGCCTAAGTTAGGCTTAATTTTCAGTCATATGACTGAAAACTTAAACCCCCTTACCGGTGGGGCTGCCACGCAGTCCGTATTGGTGGTACTGCCACGCAGTCCGTATTGGTGGGGCTGCCACGCAGTCCGTACTCGTCGGGCTGCCACGCAGTCCGTACTGGTGGGGCTGCCACGCAGTCCGTACTCGTCGGGCTGCCACGCAGTCCGTACTGGTGGGGCTGCCACGCAGTCTCGTACTGGTGGGGCTGCCACCCAGTCTCTTACGGGTGGGGCTGCCACGCAGTCCGGTCCGGTGGGGCTACCACGCAGTCCGTACTGATGGGGCTGCCACGCAGTCCGGTCCGGTGGGGCTACCACGCAGTCCGTACTTATGGGGCTGCCACGCAGTCCAGTTCGATGGGGCAGCCACGCAGTCCGTACTGGTGGGGCAGGTGGGGATTTCGCAATATCGATTTCGCAATAGTGATTTCGCAATGGCGGCAAACCCACACAGATACATACATACATACGGAGGCTAGCCAATTATAATAGGAGTAAGATATTTAATGAAGGGCTTATCTTCTGCTGAAACCTTACCAATAAAGAAGTAAACTGCCAGCCATACTGCCAAGGTGCCAATCAGGGCTGGCAGAACCACTAAAATAGTGCATTCCGTCTCCCTTGTGCGCTCCATCGAGCGGTAGCCCCTATGCGCCAGACATGACCGCACGATGGAGAGCACAGAGAGACGGAATGCATTATTTTAGTCGTTCTGCCAACCCTGGTGCCAATCAATAATGCCGGCTTTTCCTACATTCGGGAACCCCTTGGTAAATCGGTAGCAAAGTGCAATTCCCATTTATATAAATTTTGCGAACCTGTTGACTATACTCTCGATAGACAAGCGCTTCGAGTGGATTGGACGAATGAGAAATGCACTTTACTATCCTTTTAGAAACCCTATTCACAATAAGCGCATCAATGTCCACGATCTCGGGTTGTCCTTCAGATGAAAATCACCTCGGGGGACGCTTGTTCTCTCACTCTCAGGCTCCCTTTCTCAGCCATATTCTCACCATCGCCACTCAATCATTCGCGTCTCGTCAGATAATTCTGACGCTGCGCAAAGGACGTCCTCGCTTCCAGAATGGCATCATTGCACCAAATTCTCCCGTGATATCCGGTTTCCGAAAAAGTAGGCCCGAGAGGGCACAGAGAGAAGCGATGTATGGGTAATATTGAACGAAATAAACATAGTGGCATATGTAAAAGTGACTGAAACATCTGATCATCGACTCATCCATTCCCACTTCACATCCACATACATTCTCGAAGGATAGTTCATGGATCAACATTCATATGGTGCAAACGCGCACAAAACATTTCTCCGCACCAGAAAGCTCATGATCTTTGACATGATGACCAGTGCTCTTACACTTAATTTCCTCATTGACCACGATTGACGTCACAAGCGGTTGTGACAAACCTATATAAGCTCGCTGCAATTACTCCAGGATTAGTGTTGGGTCGAATCGTTGTTAATTCGGTCCTGTGCGTTCTTTGTTCGGGTGGCATTTTGGAGAAATCACGAACAACCCTGTTTTGCTCTTTCTGTTATTCGCCTACTACCGAGTCATTGAATTTGCTTCGAACCCACTGGGTCGCTAATTCTTCTTGGGCCACTACTGTATAGACAAATTTCTTTTATTGCCCCGAAAACAACAAGACAACACATCACCCACCCTCGCTTTGAATCGAATTATGTCACTACCTCATTGTCAGGAATGGCTACTGTACGAAAAACACCAGTCAGTTCTCTTTCCTGAGCTACTTTGTTCATACCTCCTTCGACCACCAACCCTGCTGGGTGTATTACATATATGTAATACATATATATTTCAGAGAAACTCTCATTTTCCTTGTGTCAATAACATCTTTATGCGCTCATTCCTTACTGTAGGTAATTTTATGTAAATAAGTGAGGATTACTGTTAGAAATTTGACTAATTTATGGGTCATGTTTCAAGGCTTCTAAAATTTGAAGATATGCACTTTGTGAAACATAACCCATAAAGTAGTCAAAGTGCCAACCCTAGACTGAATCCTTCGTTCGATGCATTGTTTTCCAAAGAGCGGCTTCCTGGAAGAGACTGATTTCATTGTTCGACTACCACGGAAGTGACAACAACCAAGTTCATCCTGGTCTCAAAGTCTCTGTTTCCTGGCGCGTGGGAGACGAAGAAGCGAAGAGAAGAGACTGAAGCGTACTGAATGGAAGAAGAATAGGATGAGGAAGAAGAAGAGAAAAGGAGAATGAGAAGGAGGCACAACTCAATTTTGACGCGACACTACTGCCGCTGTTGCGCCTTTGACGACTTGGTTCCGCTCTGATAGCATTTAGCCTCCTTGTTAGCCGGGCAGAGTAGCCCTTTAGCAACATCTCTGACTTTACCAGTATATGTAGACACATCCATCAGTCGTCACTGTCCTTTTGTAGTGATTTCCGAGTTCCGCTCTAAAAGTTTGGACTAATAGGAATTCAGCTTGTTAGCCGGACTGAGTAAGTACTCCGGATTGTAGTAGTGTCTGACTTTTGATTGTGATTGTTCATGTAGGCCGAGTTGATGTTCCGAGTACATTGTCTGGCTAGTGACTGTACTTTCTAGTCTTTCGAATTTGCGTGCTATTTCGTCGTTTCTCTGACCATCACATCCTCCTCCTGATCATTGAAAAATACCGCCCCCGGGGGAAGATCCAAGTTGAAGCTCACAAATTCAATCGTATTTGAGCATTTCGCTACTTGTGGCCAATAGTGTAAGCAGTTTTGCCACTATACGCGCTACAATATTTTGAAAGATATACACTCTGTGAAACATAAACCATAATGTAGTTAAACTGCCAACTATTGATTGCGGCCAGAGGCCGGTGGTCTTCTAGTTAGTTCATTCGTCTATGCGTCACTTCCTTTGTTCCATTGAAGCTTCGTCATGGATTCTCTGCCCTACTGATTGTGATCCCGCCCCCTTAGGTGGGAGTTCCGGAATGACGGGCTGCATTCACAGCCAGACTCACACACTATCCAATCGCTCGTGTAGAGATGATGTGTGCGGATTTTTCACCTATCCCAGACCTGCCAGCCACCTTATATGCCCTCGTACCTTTGTTATTAGTGATTGATCTGTGATCAACCTACGCTGTTGCTAACCAGATCGCGATCCATATACCATTGCTTATTTCCTTCTTTGGAGCGACTTTTAAGATGCATTTCTTTTCCGACGAAGAATCTTTTACTCCTGATTTCAGCAAGCGATTCCATTTGAATTCCAAACTTCGCAATGCAATTCCTCCTAATGTAAAGACAACAACATCTTCGACACTTATGCGATTATTTTTTTATAATTAATCATTGTCATTATCCTTTTCTCTCACGCCCAATCACTCCACGAGAGTGTTCGAAGGTTCTCGCACCCACGCCCTCGCACTTCTCGCGTCTCGTGAGCTGTGCATTATGAATGAGGGAAAAGTGAATCGGAGCAATTCCACTCCACTCTCCAGGGCTGTTTCTAATGAGAATAAGAGAAGGGAAAGACACTGAAATTTGCGTTATTTCTATTTTTTTACAATTCAATTCAGAAAGTACGAGACTGAATCCAAGAAGCTCTTTTCTGCTCCTTTTCAATGTGACCAATCAGTGACATTGGCAACACCTTTTCAGACCAGTCTGATGAAACGGGGAGACGATAGCATCAAAATAATATTCTTGTCAGTCACCTTGATTTTCCCTTTAAGAACTGTCCATGAGACTATGCTATAGGGGCTTTCCCTAATACGCGCGTCATTTTATCATTCCTCTGAATGTTTTTCGTGATTTTGATTATAATTCAAAATCAATATCTAGAGGGTTTTTTCCATTCCAGTTTACATGAGTAATCAGAGTCAGCAATTCGTCAGCAGCAATAAAATATCCACAACAAAATGCTCGTTTTTCGAGTCTCATGAATGACTGAACATATGAGGAGCGAAATTTGAGTCGTGAGGAAAATTTCTCAGAAGCGAAGAAAAATGAATAAGCACCTAATTAGCGCGCGTGCTCGTGTGCCGAGCAAATTTGTAGCCATTCTACTCGCCTGATCTCATATTGCGACGCTACGTTTTCCCTGATTTCTGGCCAAAATTATGAGAAGAAAACAAGCCAATTATCCCCCGGTTCCCAACGGTATCCGGATCTCTCCGAATTCTCCGAAACGTCGGTCGGCACTTCAAGAAAATTGGAGCGTTGTTCTTCAAATCATAGGAGAGAAAAGGGAGTCTGACGGAGGAGAAGGCAGAATTTCCACGTAGGAAACCGGCAATTTGAGCGCGCGCAAGAGTACGGTGTGATTGGCATCGTTGAGAGGAGAAGGACAAGCGGAAATTCTGACTCCCCAATCTCTTCTGGGCAGTCTTCTATGAGCTGAAGAGACGACGGGGTGAATGAGATTTTGAAACTCGAAATTCACTCATCTGACCCTTCCGATCTCCATTCTTAGTTGCAATTTGTGTCATAAACAGCAGTTTCTGGTTTTCGAATACGTAGTTTCTGCAAGTGGAGGTACGCGAAGTTTAGCTTAAAATTTTCTTTTAGAGCCGGAACGTGAGTCTCTTCTGAGTTAAGCCATCATACACTTTCTTTGGATTCAAGTAGTTACAGTAGCACATTCGTCTACTCAGTGATTGCACTTCATATGAGTTGACTAAGGTTTTTGTAACAAAATGAACTTATCATTCGTTTGATCTCAGCGAAGTGTTTTTTTTCTGTGTTCGATAGACAGCCGGCTCATAGTCGGAGCGTGTCGAATGAGAAATGCACTTTTTTCCGGTGTCAATGCCCTTGTGCTGACCTTTTACTAGAAAACCTAGTACAACGAACGTGGGAGTTCTGTGCCCTTGATAATGTTTACTAGTGAATTGTATTCAGAAGAAAATTGTATCCAATATAAGTGGTCAACACAGTTAATCCAGACTCATGGAACATGCTCAGTTCGTTTCCTCTAGAATCGAGGCATTTGTAGCGAAATACTCGCTGTTTTGCCGAAAGGGCACCTCTTGCCTACGTTTAGAAAATGAAGTTGTCTGTCCACAACGGTTGACGGATTGACTACTTTATGGATTATGTTTCACAGAGGGTATATCTTCAAATATTTAGTAGCCTGGAAACATAACCCGTAAAGTAGCCAAACAGCCAACCATGCTGGCCATCAGTATTTGCAACAACTGGTCCCCTGGCATTTTTCTCATGTATTGCGCTCCCGAAGTCGTCGTTTGGGCCTCCTTTTCTCCTTTTTCTGGGGTTCCCATGGTTTTCCGTTTCACATAACCCTCCCGCGCTTAGGACTTCCATTCTTCACTCACTTCTCTGTTCCCCGCTATTGTCTCCATATCATAGAAACGGCTGCTCAGAGGAGAAAAGTGACGGGAGAACTTCGTTTGTTCCACTAAGGAGGAAGCATAAGCGAGTCGCTTTTCGGCCTTGTTGCGTAGGCAATGTTCCCTCATTCCAGTACGAAATTCACGGAAGACGAACTTTTTTGCGCAGGACGTTGGTGCCTTGAAGGGCACATCTTCTCTTCTCTTTTCAAGTTCCAAAAACAGGCCCTCTCTATTCTCATCTTTCTCATTGTCATAGCCTTCACACAGTCTACATTAGGGTTTATAAACCAGTAATTTTATGCGAGAAAGTTCAATTCTCACTAGTGTAATCAAGGAGGATCTATTATCTCGCTCATGTGATAGACAACCGCTTCTCGGAGATTAGACGAATAAGAAATGCACTTTCTCGCACAAAATAAGGTGTTTAGAAACCCTAGTCCAAATCGCCTCCATGAAGCTTGAAAACTGTTCCGATAGGACGGAAACATTCCCTTGCGCCATATTTATTTCATCGCGTACTGATCATGCGAGCAAGGAAATCCCGTATTTTTCTTCCATTCAAGATTCCTCACACTTCAAGAAATCTTGACGTCAGTGGCATGTAGTGTCTTCTCATCTTCGTTCAAATCTCCCCTTCTCGCCTCTAGTCATTCGGCCCCCATGCATTTTCTCTGCCGGGCCGTTGTCTCTAACCGCCCAAATAGGCTGGATAAGGAGAGGGTGGACGCCTTCTAGAGAGCGATCCCCCTGGGAGCATGACTCAAAAAACAGGAGACTAGGATGCGTCTGACCCTTTCCAGAGAGTCAGCTGAAGTCTCCTCATTCGGACTCTCCTGAACTGCATAGCTCCTCCAGAAGGAGAGAGCACGGCTCAGGAGAGGTCGTAATGAGGAGGCTCCTCGCCTTTCTTGAATGGGCGCCCCAAGGGAGGAGTCCTTCAATGTTGTGGGTGTTAGGGGCAAGTGGCTCTGAATCTTCTCCATTTCATTCTCCGCCCCTCCTCCACTTTGCCCTTGTTCGTGATTGGCAGGAGGCACTGAACTTGTTGTTGTGATGGCGAAAGACTAGTGCGCCATGGGCGTTTGCGCAGTTGTGGTGAAACGGACTAATGACGAGAATTATGGCGCATCTGTCCATTTCACCACAACTGCGCAAATGCCCATGGCGCACTTGTCTTTCACTCCTTTTCCGACCCCCACCGACTCTGCCCTTGTTCGTGATTGGAAGGAGAAGTGCCTACTGAACTTTTGTTATTGGACTCCCATAGACATCATTTTCTTCCGATTCCGAGAACTGAGGAAGCACCATAACATGGTTTTGGAGAAATTCTGAACTTTCTGTTGTCATATTGGCTCGCCTCCCACTCCTTGCAAAATCGGCTTATTTCCTTGTGAACCTTGTAGATAATGATAACAGTGCCACGAAAACTTGCGCCCTGATTTCAAAATGGATAGACAGTTAACTGTTGAAGTGGTGTGTTTCTTGTCATTTCACCGTTTTGGCGAAAATATCTATGGCATTGTTGTCATATGTTCTTTCTGACTTCAGAACTGCATTGTTCTTCCCCCTCTTTGGTTCATCCGGAGCAATTATGAATCTTCCATGAGGAGAGAATGTGATCTTCTCGTCCTATGACTCTATATCCAGGAAAAGGGCTATTTACCAGGCTCAGCAGCTGAATTTAGGACGTTCCGAGCAGTTCTGAGTGTCACTTTGCGCACTTTTCGCATCTTTTGTGTACAAATTTGTCTCCCTTCCGAGTCTAGGATATTTCGAGGTCAGAAACTCCTGATTTGGTCTCTTCTGCTGCTTCTGACTAGTGCTAAACGTCATTTCTCGTCTTTCTTCCTGTCTTCGAACCCCTTTCCCCTTTAAGTCAATCCCCTTTATGCCTTTATTCCCTCATACAAAACGGAAATGCAATCCGTTCGGCGGGGACTCGAGAACGAACGAGGAAAAGTTGTGAGAAGAGGAGAAGGAAGAGGAAGAGGAGGACCTATTGCCCTTTCTCAAATCCTCCCACTTCAAATGCCCCTATCTATCTGAAGTCTCCCATACCACTTCACGAGCGCTTTTACGCTGATCGTTCTTCGTTTTCCCCATGGTTTTGAAGACTTTTCTGGTGATAAATCGAACAAATATTACTAGAAATGCTTCTGGTCCAGCCATTCCGAACAAATTATCGTATGTATTCTGTTCCCCGCCCTCTCCGGAATCCCAGGCCCATTCAGGGGAAAATGGATGATGGTCTTCAGTTTGCAACTCTACACTGGGCCCCTTTTCATCCTGCAGCCCCCCCCCCTCCAATTCGGCTCTATGGGTAGGGAGACCGCCTTTCTAAGAGATGGTAGCATCGAAACACGGTCCACAGGCCAACACCAACTCCCTTCATGGTGTGGGAAAGTGCGCGAAGACTCGAAAACGTTCCCCAGAAGAAGCAAAGAAAGGGGATACGGCTGGCACACGCGCATCTTTGGGAATTCGAAACGTTTCCTCCTCCTCTATTCAACTGCATTTCGCAGTTGGTGAATTGCGCATTCAAAGCAACCGTGGATCTAAGCGCCATACATGGTGCCTATGCCGAATTTTCCGGGGTGGCGCATTCGGGTGGATGGCAACCGCACCATGGACATTTAAGCCAAAATGGTGAAATGGGCATCATTCTCGCGCAGCATAGTTCTAATGTCAATGACGTTTCCGTCCGTCTTTCACCCTCCTCCTGGGAATCATCATGTGCCTCTATTTACATGGACGAGTCCGATTCCTGGCATTTGACTAGGAGATCTTGGGTCCAAAGACCAGATCCTCCCCCTCTGATAGCCTCACTCTTCCCCTCCACCCACCCTGGCGAGCGGTCGGCCTCCTACTCACTGACTACTACTACAGATTCTTGGTGAGCGAAAACCAGGTGGTTCCTATGTGTAGTAGGGTGGTTAAATGGGTATTGTGACTTCCCCAATCTCCTCTGAGCCGCAAGTCTAAGAAACTGAGAGACAACCGCTCGGAAGAGATTGGGGACGGTTAGCGACTGTAAACTATGGGGTTCCGGAAGCTTCTCACCTCCCTCTCTCTATTGTATGTTTGTATGCGGGATTAGTATTGTATCCGGGGTGTGAGAGAGTACGTAACTGACGACTTGTGAGCCAAACTCTTTTGTAGTCGTTCTAAGAAACTCAGCTGGTTAGGCACAACAAACAAGCGCAACGTTTTCATTAACCTGGGCGAACCGTGGTTAAAATTTCAAAGCCCATCGTTTAGTATTCTGGGCCCACCGATTTTGGTCGCCGAAAATGCGCTTTTGGAATATTTACGTGATGTCACGAATACTGCGCCAACGCCCTGAGATTCGTTCCTTACCATAGCGTCATGTGACCAACTGTTCAACTATTCTTCCTGGTTCATCTTGTAGATTTCAGAACAGATTTGGCCAATCATCCTGCGAAATGAGCTTTGTTATTCGCTGTAGAATTGCTTGGGCTGACGTCATAGTCCTTCTTTGCTAGAATCTTCGCGGGTTCTCATTAGGGGCGGGCTTTCTGCTCACTTGATTCTGAAACCTAACTCAGACGGGTTCGGCCGAGATGGTTGTGATCACGCTGCTCACCGTGTGCGCTGACGTCGCCGCGTCGCTCCGTCGATGGAGAATCCAGAATGACGTCACCGAGGGTCGCACCAAGTCACTCGCGACCGTTCCCGACGTCAACACGAACAATAACCAGTCAGCGTGTCTTTGACCTACAATATGACCCACTGAACTCGCAACCGCGACGCGTTACTTGACGCGTCGCGGCCCTTCTTCAAAATCATTACATTTTGTCACATCCCGCGTGTAATTCCGTGGCAATTTTGGATAATTGCGAAATCTACCGTAATCCAATTTTTCGTTGCAGGATGTCGTCTTCAATCAAGCTCATCATCTTCGACAAAGACGGTACTCTGGTCGACTTTCACAGCATGTGGATACCCTGGGCGAAGACTACGGTGGCTCTGTGAGTTTAAACCCGGCTGAGATAGGCTTTACTAATCAGTTCAAACACTGAAAGCAACTGAACGCCAACTTTCAAACCCGGTTGGCTTATGTTTCATCCCAAAGTCCCATTGTAGTAAATTCCATCATCCCCGGATGAAACCCGGATGGATTAAGTTTCACACTGCTATTCTTTGAGTGTATCACATCCCCCCTTCAGGCTGGAGAACCAGACCGGCCTTCCGTGCGCATCCGCTGTGTTCAAGACGCTTGGAGTGTGCCCGATCACAGAAAAGGTTCATTCCTAATTCATGGTTCCGTTGTCGGCAATTTTACGGATGCGGAGGTGGTTTTTCGAACTACCACAGCAAGCTTCCTACTTCAAAATCAAAAATATAATTTAATCTTGAGTCTGCCAGGGTTGTTTCGTTTCAGTAATTCAAAAAAGTACTCCAGTATCCGTGGAAATCGCGCAAAACCTGGTCCTTGGTCGCTGGCCCGTCGTCTGGACTCTCTCTCTCTCTCTCTGTTCCTCTGCGTCTCTAACCCCATACTTTATCTTGCATCTGCATTCCATTCCAGTGCAGTAGATTGGAGGATTCTAGAATTGCCTCAAGATTCGCCCTTTCGGAAGGATGGAAAAATAATGACGATATACATCGCCCTTGTGGCTCGTGTGATAACCGATTAGGTCAGTATAGAAGATAGGAAAATCAAAAGTACGGGGATAAAAGCTACGGTGTCTTGAATATATTTGCGGAATACGAGTGGCGAAATGCGCTCATGATGTGGCGAGCGCTCCGATTCAGATTGTTTGGCCAGAAGGATGACGTGATATTGCTCAAAACCGCTGCTTCTCCCCTGATAGAAGCAGGAATGAAGCCCCCAGGGGACTATTGAATCATGTTGTTCTGCGCATCTCGCGCACTTTTCCCATCCCCATCACATCGCTTCGACAGCCGCAGAGAAGGCACAATGCCAGACTATGACGAAAGGAAGTCGGGGGAAGATGGGTTGCGAATGGGCTCGTTCTCGGACTAACGAGAAGAAACAACCGGAGAGCAGGAGAGATTGACGACAAGGAAACACTTTTTTTTGGAAATTATATCCTCCCAACCGCTCTGTGGAGGATTTGGGAGGCGAGAACTTCTGAAATGCAGTTCCTGATTGACGACTACCTTATGTGTTTTGCCAACCTAGAATTTGGCTTGAAGCGGTTGGAAAACAAACAACCATTCCTCATTCCTAAAAATGCCCTCGTTTTCGATGAGTGACGAGTGTTTGGACATAGAGGCTTCTGACGAAGGATCTAGTAGACCGAACTATTTTCTCGTAATCCCGAGCAGTCTTCTCTTCGGCCGAGAGACAACCGTACACTAGAGAGGGTAGACAGAAAAGTGAGTAAAGGAGGCATAATGACGTTGTTTTTTCAACAAAGTGAGCCACAAATGCAATCCGCGCTGAGCGAAAGAGAACGAAATTCGATCGCGAGTGCCCACGTATGCCAAATTGACTTCGTTTTCGTCTGAGAAGTGAATTTGGGAACCTCAGCACCCAGAATGTCAGGGAAAAACACGTTTTGGCGGGAAATTCGAAATTTGAAATTGTTCAGGTCTCGATGGGATCGCTCGCCGAGAAGACGCTCCTGGGCATCCGCGCCGACGTCAGCATGACGCTGCAGGTACCGTAATCCAGCCGAGTTGTACTGTAACCATTAGTGTTGACAGTTTGCTCGCAAATTCGGTTATGATTACTCGATCATATATCTTGAAAATCATAGTTTTCGTGAAACATAAGCAAACGCGCATACTAGCTGACAACCTTAGAAAAATTCCACTTCAGAACCACTTCGGAGTGGCGAAGGAGCACGCAGACAGACACGTGCAGGTCGCCGTGCCTGAGGTGTGTGATTTCGCAACGATTTCGTCATTACCGTACCCCGGCGGTAAAATTCAAATTCAAATCGTTCTTCAGGCAGTCTCCGAGGGCGTGTGCCGTCCGGTGTGTGACCTGGTGCCCATATTCGACGCGCTCTCGTGCCGTGGTGTGCGCAGTGCGGTGTGCACCGCAGACAGCAGGTGCGTGGTGTAATTTACAAATTGTGCAATTTACCAATCTCTGTAATTTACTAATTGACACCACATTTCAGACGCGCCACCGTGGAGCAGATGGAGATTCTCGGCATCGCGCCCTACATGGACCTCATCGTGTGCGGCAACGATCAAGGTATGTGGTGCAATTTCCAAATTCTCTCTATCCATTAGTCCAATCGGGTCAGATCACGGGTCAATTTCAGGAATCATTCCCAAGCCCTCGCCCCACTGCGCAGTGCAGATCTGCAAGAACATGGGAGTGTCTCTTTCGGTGGGTGCTGACCGTCCGAACTCTATATGACATGCGGAACTTACCGTAACCGAATAATCGTTGCAGGAGACGCTGATGATCGGCGACACTGTTGCCGACGTTAAAATGGGCAAGGCACGTGATGTTCAAAATTATTGGGGGCTACAGTAACCCGAATTTCGTTGTTGGATTCCCAATATTTCGATTTCAGGTCGCGGGTCTCCGTGCGTCGGTCGCAGTTCTCTCAGGAATCGGAAATCGCGACTCTCTCGGCGAGTACTCGGATTTCTTCGTGAGTTTATTCATTTTTTCCGTTCCTCTCCATTCCCTCGATTCCGATGGATTAATTCTAATTTGCGGATTGCAGCTCGAAGACGTCTCCGAGCTGCCGATGCTCGTGGACAAGCTCAACGCGGACATGAGACGCGGCTAAGTGTGCGGTCGACGTTTCCCAGTCGACGACGTTTCGCAATCGTCGTCCTCACCACGTACACTCCATCGATCTCACCTCGACCCTTAACCAAAACTAAAAAAATTCACTCACTTACACTCTCAACACTGATGAATTAATTCACTTGAGAATTATTATGAGTTTGATTGCGCAATATTTACGCTTAAATTTTTCATTATTTCGTGTTTCTTGTGCGTATGCAGTTCTCACTATTGGGCTAGTTATTTGTAAAAAGGGGGAGGAATTCATTGCGAAAAAGTTGAAACATAACTGCGCCAGGGACAATTGCACCATAGTGGCGACACAATTTGGCGCAAGAGTCCATATTTGTTTACGGTTGTCATGAGTGATTGCTTATAGGAAAAGAAGCGTTCAAGAGAAATGGACAGTACTTGTATTTCATCAGTAATGATGAAAATGGATTCCTCCCCTCTGCTTTATATTCCTAGAAGTGAAGACAGTATAGCCGAATGAGCGCCTGTACAGACAATATATATATTTGCCGTCTATAATGATCTCAAAACCGTAGAGGAGGGAGCCTGAGCAATTCATCCTTCGTAACCACCTATTTTTGGAGAACAAGAATTGCACAGGCTACCGTACTCTACACAACATTGTATATTGTCACACAGCTCCTATGGTGCTCCTACCCCATAGCAATAATTCCTCGATGACGACTTGAATACCTGTAGTTTGACCCCAGTGACACGTAGTTTGATCTCATGAAACTGCTTCATTTTGCATGACGACTCTCAGTAATGAAAAAAGCACGCACAAGTTGTAGCTACGGGATCCGAAAATATGTTTATTCCTTATTTTCGCCGACAAATTATGTAAACATACATTATGCTATAATAGACACCGTTCTCACAAAATAATCTTCTACAACAACAAATTATGTCGATAAAGCAAATCTATAATATATTGCGTAAGCTTTCAGGAAGACGATTCAATTATGTGAAGGAGAACGAGAATACAGCTAATCAATTACAGTGTTCACCACTGAATCAGTGTCTCCGTGCTATTAGGGTTTCTTAATCAGTAGCAATGTGCATTTCTCATTCGTCAATCGAAGGTAGAGACAACCGCTTCGCGAAGATTAGAAGAATGAGAAATGCGCTTTACTGCTATTTAGAAGACCTGCAGAAACCTGTAGAAATCGATAATATCTTGAAGGTGAAAATGTGAAATACATTTCGCGGATTTTATAGGACTCTGGACTTCATCGTAAAATCAGACCGTGCTTCAGTCATTTTCTCTCGTTCATCATAGACACAGCGTGCCGAAAAGTGGAACATCCGACTATTGCAGCGCATCAATATCGCTCACATTCGTGAAACGGCGACGCGTCCCACTGTGCCTTCAACGGGACGCGTCACGGTTTCACGAATGTGCGCGATGTTGATGCGCTGCAACAGTTGGTAGTTCCACTTTTCGGCACGCTGGCAGACAACTGGTTGAATGAGGGCAAAGACTAAAGTCAGTCCAAAGTCGTTCCCTACTGATAGCGGTGGAGCCGAGAGCGGCACACTGATAGCAACCACAAAGTTTTATTGTTTGTCGACAGGCAGACAACAGGCACTGGTCATTGTACACTACGGAACAGGGAAGTTTTTGTGGCCAAAACAATCATAATCGGTCGACGTTTTTGTTTTCTGACCTTACTCCATTACAGCCGCTTATCGTTATCAATCGCCAGGTTAGACGGATGATACTGCACGTACAGATTATGTTTGCAGCTGTGCTATTTGCATCACTGAGCTGCATCGCCGTTTCAATATATTTGCTGACGAACAGATGGATCTGAGGTAAAGTCTCGCTCAAAGAAACTGCACAGGTCCTGCGCAAATGATACCATGGATGTCAGGAAATCCGAAAAATGGTCTCAAAATAAATTTTTTCAAATGCAGACGCCGCTTGAACCTTCAGTCATAGTGTTAGACATTTAAAAACTTGGCATTAGAAGCAAAAACTCGCATTGGCGGAAAACATATGTGCAGGCTTCCCATAGATTTTTCGTGTGAATTTCACGTGTGGAGTGTATGTTGGTGTTGTGGAAGGAGGAAGTGGTCAAAGGTCGAAAGGCAGACAATACGTACTGGTCCATGGACAGTCCGGGGGTGTTATTTGTGGTCAAAACAATCTTAATCAGCCGCCGTTCGTCTTTCTGGACCCTAGTCCATTGTTGCCGTTTGCGTTATCAATCGCCTGGTTAGACGACTCATAATGCACGTGCAGTCTATGCATTCAGCCATGTTATTTGCAGAAGAATTGCATGGGCAGTAGGGTTGGCAGTTTGTATGCGAATTCGGTTATGTTTCACTGCTCCTATAAATATGGTTCTTATAGCTTTCGTGAAACATATCTGATCTGGCATACTAACTGCCAACCCTAATGGGCAGTTTATGCCAAATCGAAATCTGTTCTTGATCCCCAGATGCTCGATACGGATAAACTGTATTGTAGTGTCCAGAACCCTGACGCGTAATTGAATTGAATTAAAAATATTGTTTTGAGCGTTTTTCGTGTTTTGGCATTGGCACGGTCATTCGCCTATTTTAATTTTCTTGCTTAATTTGCTATTTTAATTTTGCTTAAACGCGTTTCGTCTGCTGTAGCGGGACAAAGCGAGCGCCAGCGAGTGTGTGCCTGCCACTTCAATCATCTTGAAAAACAATAAAACTACTCGAATTGGCGGAAATAACATCTTTGCAGAAGGTTTCCACAGTTTTCTCGTATGCATTTCACGTGTGTATTGTATGTTGGTGCTGTGATATGGGAAGTGGTCAAAGGTTGATATGTAGACAGCACGTACAGATTAGAGGTTCTAAATCGGCAAATTCGTCGTCATTCTTCTTCCCCGAGCTGTTATCTATAGGTGTGAGAGATGACAGCACGACGGAGAAGAATGACGACAAATCTACCGATTTAGAACCCCTACTACTCGATGGACAGTCTGGGGACTGTTATCTGTTCCGAAAACATTTTTATCGGCCGCCGTTCGTCTTTCTGGACATAGGTCCATTGTTGCCGGTTATCGTTATCATTCGCGAAGTTGGATCTCATTTAATCTCATTTTTGTGAATATCAATTTGCACATGTACAGCGAGAAAACATCTTTATCATTATTCTCAAAATATGCTTGGCAATATATTAGGGTGTTCCATAAGTCTTTGTGCACTCACCTTTTTCTAATCATATCTTCCTTAAAATTGAAGGTAGCTTCTATGCAAAATATTTGTAGGTACC